>JAADVN010000174.1:0-28881 GCA_023335535.1 Globisporangium spinosum
CGATCCACACCACTCCCCTCTTGCTTCCTCGCCAGACCAGCGCTCATCTCGCTCGGTCCTTCGGCTGTATCGTCTGTCCTCGCTTAAGTGCGAGCGCGATCAGACCGTCCGTACTCGCTAAAGTACGCGACCTCCTTACACTGATGAAGGCGGATCTCGGCGGTAGGGAGGAGACCTAACGCTACGGTCTGCAGCATTCTCAACTTCACTTAGACAACTGGGAATATCTTACACATAGTTATGTGCTCACAGCGGACGAGACGTTCCATTTTCGTCCCCCGTCGGCAGATGCGCGAGGTTTCGCGCGTAAATGCGGGAATCTTTGGATCTACGCAAAACTGCGGTAGGTTGTGCCAGAGCTCCCACTTCCTCGCCTCTATTAATACTGACGTAGCCTGTCAGAATAGATTTGGTGGCGGTGCGCTCCTGCTCTATATTAACATAGCAAACGCATGCCTCCAAATTCAGAACAGCTCTTATACTCTCAGCGTAGAGTATGTAGTTGTTTCATCACCCACTCGCTCTCCATTTAGGGCGGTGTTTCGATCTGTTCAGGCAGCCATTAGCAGAGCGACACGCACAAATCGCGAGCCGCAGCTAGTCACCTCCAACCTTGAAGCGTCAAGGCTATTGGCGTGTTTCCTGGGTTGCTATCAGCTCAGAGACTAGCCAGAGACGCGCTGTGGCGCTTCGTACCGACCGAGCGGTTGACTGATCTAGCCAGGTAGCCGTGGCCACCAATCCATCGTCGGCAGCTGGACGCAAAGACGTAGCTCCGCAGGTGGAGCCACGCGTGGCGCGCGTGAACGACGCCGCGCGCAACCAGGAGCTGATCGTGGCCCAGCACTACGCGAAGAACGTGATCGTCACGTCCAAGTACACGGCCGTGAGCTTCGTGCCCAAGACCATGTTCGAGTTCTTCCGCGTGGTCACAAACGTTTATTTCCTAGTCATCTCCCTGCTGCAGGTTTGTGTGCTCGGCTCGGTTCGGCCCTTGCTGGCTGGTTTACAGATTGGCAGACTAAAGCCTGCTTGTTGTCGTGCAACTTCTGTGCGTGTAGCTTTTCACGACGTGGCCGCCCACGAACCGCTTTACGACTGCGGGACCGCTGGCGTTCGTGCTCATGACCATGATGCTCAAGCAGGGCTTGGAGGATGTCAAGCGCCACCAAGCGGACGAGCACCAGACCAACCGCAAGTGCCGCGTAAGACACTCTCATAATCGTAGTCTGAACGTCACAATGAACCTAGATATCGGAGTCTAACTCATGTCATGGCTGTCCAAATACCAGACCGTGAACGGCCAAGGCGAGACCGAGACGGTCTCCTGGCAGGAGCTCCAGGTCGGCCAGACCCTCTGCGTGTGCAACAACGAGGAGCTCCCGGCGGACATCCTGATCCGCGCAACCTCGGAAGAGGAAGGGCGGTGCTTCATCAAGACGTGCAACCTCGACGGCGAGGCCAACCTGAAGCGCCGCGCCGCCGTGAAAGCCACTGCCAAGATCGCTGGCTGGCGCGAACCCAACGAACCGGCCCTAGAAGAGCAGCCTGTCTGCGCCGACGTCCTAAAGCTCGAAGGCACGCTGGAGTACGGGCAGCCCAATAACCAGCTCTACACGTTCACCGGCCGCACCCTGCTGGACAACGATAGCCCCGTCACGCCGCTTGGTCCCGAGAACATCATGCTGCGCGGCTGTGGACTGCGCAGCTGCAACTTTGTGCTGGGGTTCGTCATTTTCGCTGGTGCCGAGACGAAGCTGCTGCAGAACTCGCGGTCTGCGCCGTCCAAGCAGAGCAAGCTCTATAAGACCGTGAACCGGTGCATGGGATTCACCTTCGTGAGCATGTTCTCGGTATGCACCGTCAGCGCGATCGTCGCCGCGTCCTGGGACAGCCATAACAACAGCCACGTGTGGTACCTGCCGTTCGTGACGTCCAACAACTTTGGGGACTTTGCGACCAACTTCTTCACGTTTCTGATCCTGTTCAACAACCTCGTGCTAATCTCGCTCTACGTCTCGCTCGATATCATCAAGGTGATCCAAGCCAAGAAATCACGGCCGACAACGACATGATGCACGAGAGCTTCCGCGCGATCGCGCACACCTCGGAGCTGAACGGGGAGCTAGGCTAGGTCGAGTACACCTTCAGCGACAAGACCGGCACACTCGCGTGCAACGTCATGGAGCTCCGAAAATGCTTGATCGGCGGCAACTCGTACGGGTTCGGCACGACCGAGATCGACCGCGCGGTTGCAGCGATGCAGCCGCCGTCAGCAGCAGCGCAAGTAACACTGTCGGTGATAGCGGGAAGCAGTCGTCCGCAACCACCGCCGAAGTCGGGGCCTCGCTGAGTCTCGAGAGCTCGGCGACCGACACCTGAGAGCGATGATCGGCTCCAGGGGCGCCGGTGCTCGACACAAGCTCGATCTCCAGCGCGCTGAGTAGCCTCGGCAACAACAACAATCTGCAGAGCGATCCGAAGAAAGCCCAGGTGCACTACGACCCGGCGATCAACTTTGACGACCCGAATTTGCTCAAGCACCTGAGCGCCGGCGGCAAGCAGGCCGCGCTCATCCACGGGTTCCTCACGCTGCTCGCGATCTGCCACACCGTGACCCCCCCGAAGTGGACAAGACGACCGGGGTTGTGGCGTACCGCGCATCGTCTCCTGGCGAAGAAGCACTCGTGAAGGCCGCCAAGTGCCTCAGGTACAACTTTGTCGACCCGGCGCCGCTGACGAAGATCGAGAACACGCGCAAGAACCCGGACTCGGGAAAACCCGAGCCGAACATGCCGATCAAGCAGTCGTTCACGATCCTGAACATGAACGAGTTCAACTCGACGCGCAAGCGCATGTCGGCCATCGCCGCGAACGACAAGGACGAGTACGTGCTCTACTGCAAGGGGGCGGACAACATGATGCTCGCGCGCTCGGTTGAGGACAAGCACACGGCCGTGATCAGTAACCACCTGCGCGTGTTTGCGAGCGAAGGACTGCGCACGCTCGTGCTCGCGAGACGCGTGCTCTCCCGTAAAGAGTACCTGGCCTTCAATGGCAAATACATCGAGGCGTCGACGCCACTGCAGAACCGAGAGGAGAAGTTTGACGCGGTCGCGGAGCTGATCGAGAAGGACATGCAGATCCTGGGGGTGACGGCAATCGAGGACAAGTTCCAGGAGTCTGTGCCTGCGACGATCTTCGGCTTAGCGCAGGCCAGGATCAAGATCTGGGTGCTCACGGGCGACTGCGATCAACATCGGCCACGCGTGCCGACTCATCAACGACAACATGAAGCTGCTGTATGTGAACCAGGAAGAGATCCAGGGCCTCGAGAAGCAGATCGGCGAGCTCCACAGCGCGCCGTTCATCCAGCAGCCCGTCCGCGAGAAGAAGGTCTTAGAGGAGATCGCGATGGTCTGCGACGGCAAGGCGCTCGTGCACGTGTTCCCGTCCAAGGACGCGCTCGCGAATATGAGCAACGAGGTGGTGCAGTGCTCGGAAGTGCTGGCCACCAAACTGGTCGCCGTCGCGAGCGTCTGCAAGGCGTTCATCGCGTGCCGCGTGAATCCGTCCCAGAAAACCGAGACCGCGAGCCTCGTGCGCAACGGCTCGCCGAACAAACCGATCACACTCGCGATCGGCGACGGCGCGAACGACGTGAGCATAATCCAGACGGCGTACGTGGGCGTGGGCATCTCGGGCAAAGAGGGCGGCCATGCAGCGAACGCAAGCGACTACGCGATCGCGCAGTTCAAGTCCCTCAAGCGGCTAGTGCTCACCCACGGCCGCTTCAGCTACAAGCGCATCTGCAAGGTGATCAAGTACTCATTTTACAAGAACATCGCGCTCATGATCAGCTCGTTCCTGTTCAACTTCTACAACGGGCAGTCCGGCACGCCGCTCTTCGGGAGCTTCGTCATGGCCGGCCGGAACTTTTCCCTTGCCACGCCGGTCATCATCATCGGCGTGTTCGACCAGGACATGCCCGAAGGCGTCGTACTCCGGTCCCCAAAGCTCTACCGCGCGGGCCAGCGAGATAGCGACCTAAACCTGCCAGTGTTCGCGCTCACGGTCCTCAACTCCGCGCTGCACGCAGTGATCGTCTTCCGGGTCTGCTTCCTGTGCTACAACCCAAGCCACAGCCTCTTCCACATGGGTACGGTCTTCTACACGATGCTGCTCTTGACCATGAACTGGAAGGTCGTGCTGCTCACGCTCAGCTGGAACAAGTGCCACCTGTCGTTCCTCGCATTCAGCGTTCTGCTCTTCGCGTTCTTCATGGCCGCGTACCCACAGTTGGCGTTCCTGAGCTACGACATGCGGGGTGTGCCCAACCGCACGCTCAGCGACGACCTCTTCTGATACTTGCTCTTCGTGTGCCCATTGGCCGCGATCCTGCTCGACATCGCGATCATGGCGACGCAGCAACAGTTCACGCCGACATCCGAGAACATCCTGCGCGAGCGCTACCGCATGAACGCGTTCATGCGATTCTCGGGAAAGGCGGGCATCATCCCCGACAACTGCCCGCAGCCGACCATTCCCTTCTCTCCGCCGCCGACGGCCGGAGGAGCAGTGGGGAGATCCGAGGCGCTCGTGTTCCCCGAGCGCGTGTCTCCGGCGATCGGGAACCAGGCGAGCTCGCTGACGCTCTTGGACGCGTAGCTTCGGGTCGCGAGCATCCACTCGAGTAAGTGTTTGTGTGGTGTCCGTACCAAGTGATTCTGGTATCCCTTGTAGGATGATGAACTAACCAATTAAGTGTTCTTGTTGTTGTTGTTGTTGTTGCAGATAACGGGTTCGTGTTCAGTGGCCCCGACGGCTCGGCGCTCTCGAGGGTGGGCGAGGACTTCCAGGAGCAAGTGACGAAGCGCGTCAACACGTTCACGGACGCGAAGCGGGCCGAGTCGAATCGATTCTCGACGGCGATCGCTGGATCGCAAGAGGTGTCGACCGTAGCAGAAGATGTGTAGATAGATAGCCAGGCATCCCATCGTTCGTTCGAGAGAGAATCGACAGAAGGGCGACAACAGCATGCAATCGAATAGAGTACATTCACAAGCATATGCATTTCATGCGCTTCAGCTAACTGTATTCTGAATAGCGTTCATCAATATAGCCAACTGAAGATGGCTACATTTAGGGCATGTCTCATTGGTTGTAATCAAGAGGTGTGTTTTTTTTGATTGGATGAAAATTGCATTCTCCCCAAACTATACAAAAAGCAAGTCAAAGGGAGAACCTCTATAAAATCTACTGATCCGTGATTAGCCAAAAACTAAAAATAGGCAAATGCGCTTATATTGACGTTCATTCTGAGCTATCATTTGTGTGACACCGACCACAAAAGTGTCAACAGACGCACCAAGATGAAGCAGGAAGACTCGCAGCAGTGTGGAGCAAGAAGAAGAGGTCCTGCAGCAGGAGAGCGCTCATATGTACGCTGACGACCGCGTGAAGCAGGAAGCCACACAGGCGTGCTCTGTTGCCAACGACAGCGGCAGCTCCACGGAAAGCGAGTTCTACGGCGACAAACCGAAAGACGAGGCAGAGGAGCCACCCATCAGCGTACCTGCAGATAGCAGCCACAGTAGCACCAACACAGCAGCAGCAACAGCATCCCTTTCAGCGCACGCCCAGCAGCCGCTGCCTCAGCGAGCTCCACACGCACCGACCGTGTGGTCCAACTTGTGTTCACGCTGCTCGAGCCGCCTCATGAGGGTGCCGGGCGAGCGCGTGCAGCTCTGCATGTGCTGCGACATGCAGCTGCCGCTCGCTGCGTTCGAGGACGGGCAGCAGCAGTGCGGCCCACGGGGCAAGAAGTTCAAGATCCGGCGCTGCCGCGAGTGCCAGCGCGCAGGGAAGCAAAAGACGATGGTGCGAATCCTCGACGACGTGCGCAGTGGCGTCTACAAGCCCGAGCCGAATCGAGTTGTGACGCCAAAGATCACGTGCGGTGCTACTGGACACAAGTCAGTAGCGGCTTCTGCGACGGAAAAGAACCAAACGACGACTGCCGCGCAAAAGCACAAACGGACAGAGATGCAGACGCTGAAAGCCATCGACAGCCAAGCACCAGGTGGCACGAAGAAGCAGAAGCAAGCAGACCCAGGTGTTGCTGGAACACAGGCTAGCGGTAGCGGCGAAAGCTTCCTGGTGCACAAGGCGCTGATGGCGGAGATAACATCGGCGATAAGAGCACTGAGCAGCAGCCCGAATCCTGCGCTCGCTGCTCGAACCAGCTGCCTCGCGTGGAAGGACCCAGCGAGCTTTTCTGCGCGTGCTGCAAAGCGAAATTCGCAGCGAGTGCATTCTCCAGGAGCCAGGCGGCGAAAGAGCGAGTCATTCGGCGCTGCCAGGCGTGCGTGAAAGGCGGTGCGGCGATCTACGAAGAGCTCAAGAACGAGCCCGTGCTAGGCGGCGCCATACTAAGCGCGTCTTCTGCAAAGCAAATGAAGCGCATGGCGATCGAGAAACAGAGCGAGGCGCATGCGAAGCGAGCAGACGACGTACACAAACTGGTCTCCGTGAAGCGGCTGCCGCGGATCACACGGAGCCAGGCTACAGTGCTGAAGAAGAAGCAGAAGCTCATGAGCGAAGAGCAACAGCTCGAGTTCGCAGAGAACATGCGCAAACTGGTGTACGGTCGCAAGGAGTACTTCCTGCAGCTCGGCGTGCAGCGCAAGGACCAGCAGCTGCACTCGCTCGAGAAGAAGCTGTTCGTCCAGAACCAGCAGTTGTTCAACGAGCTCTACAAGGTTATCAAGTGATCATCTGGGTACTGCAGTTTCTGGATCTGTAAGGTTAGCTCCTGATTGACCCAGCTGCTCGCTCTATAGGCCAAGCGAAACCGTTGGGAGATTGGCTGAATTGCGGATTGATGGGATATTAAGCCATCCGCTTGTTGAGCATGATGGGGAAGAGCCATTTCATCGCGAGCGACACTAGCTTTCGAACACTGTGGACCCCGTACACGCCAAGAGAAGCTCAAGTGTTGGAGCTGCGTGAGTTTTTCTGGCAAGCAAAGCGAATATCGACAGCTTTTGGTTGCCTTTCCTGCAAAGTGTGACTTTTTTGCCCAGAGGCTTCCTGTTCAAAAATGGCGCGCTGCCAAAATGCGGGGTTTAACGTGAATTGCGACTTGTATAACTTAATTTCGATACAATCTCTCTTTTTATCGCGCCGTGAACAACAATGCACGGCGCGATAAAAAGAGTGAACGACTAGTTTCGGACTCTCGACACAGAAACCAAGTGAAAAAAAAACTCGTCGTTCACTTTTTTTTTGTCGCGACGAACAACAGAGATTGTATCGGCGTTTTTAATAGGCACAATACACCATGTTGAAGCCACACTCATTTGAGTGAGCTAGTGTGGCTCGAAAAGATGCATTTTGTTTTGGCCACACATGAAAAGTATTTTTTTCTCATTTTTCGTATGAAAAACCTAATGCATCTGCCTGTGACTTTTACAACAACAAAAATAATAGTAAAAAGTCCTGATGCGCTGAGCGTTGTAATTTTCAGATTTTCCGATGGTGATGATGATGCGCATGCAGACACTCGTGCGGCACGGACGCTCGGGGTTGCTCCTGCACCGCCATTTGTTCAGCTCTACTGCTGCTGCTTCTACTGCAGGCGTGCCTGCTCAGCTCGTGGCGCTCGACCGCCTGACGCACCAGAGCAAGCTGCAGCTGCAGATCAGCGACCGCGCGCGCACGAACGTGGAGATCATCCCGGTGCTCACGCCATCCGAATTCGTGCTCAAGGCGTTCGCTGGTAGTAATAGCACTGTTGGCCATGACGTGTTCAGCGTCGTGCAAGAAGAAGAAGAAAGCGAGTCAGGGGCCGTCAAGGCGGTCCGCATCACCAAGAACGAGTCCACTGGCGCTGATCAAGACCAGCCACTGACGCTTCAGCTCTTCATCCCGCACCTGATCGACCTGAGCCTCTCAATCGTGAACGGCTCCGTGAGCATCCAGGACAAGATCGAGGGCGACGTGAAGATCGTGGTGGGCGAGGGCGACATCCGCGTGAACAAGCTGCGCGGCGAGGACATCAACTTGAAGACGAACAACGGCACCGTCGACGTCGCGTCGCTGATCGAGGGCGAGAAGGTCAAGCTCGTGGCGAGCGGCGTGAACTGCAAGCGGCTCATGTCGGGCGTCACAGAGATCAAGCTTTCCGATAGCAAAACGCTCGAGCCTGTGGACTCGGATTTTGGCGCGATCTACTCGTCGGCGTGCGTGGTCAACTCGCTCTCGAAGGGCAGTCTCCAAGTGGGCAGCGTGCATGGCTACCTACGCGTCGTCGGCGAGGAGATGCAGAAAGTGCAGGTGCACGGCGTGAACGGCGCGATCGACCTGGAGGACAGCGGCAAGAGCTGCGACGCGGTCGTGCACTTCGACTCGTGGACGTCGGACGCGTCCAGCAGCATCCTCGTGGGCGGCAACGTCGTCGTGTCTGTGGAACCGACCGCCCCCATTGAGGTGGAGCTCCACGGCAGCAAGATCACCACGGACGGCTGCGCGTTCTCCGAGAGTGAGCTGGACCAGTTGGACGTGGACTACGCGATCTTCAGTGGCGCGTTGCAGGCGAAAGAGGGTGGTGCCGGTAGTGGCGCGCCGCTGGCGGGCACCTCTGGCAAGATCAACGTGGGCAGCGCCAAGAACGCGGCGATGCGCACGTCGTTCTTCATGAACGACGACACCGCTCAAGAGGACAAGGACAGCAACGCGGCGACGCGCCAGACGCTGCCGCACACGGCGCAGCTGCCGCGCCTACTCGTGCACGCGACGAGCGGGACTGTGCAGCTCGAGCAGCTCGACTGGATGGCCAAGCTCAAGCGCAAGCACCTCAAGCAGTAAGTAGTGAGCACGACAGGAAAGTAAACACGCCAGTGCACTGAACACATGTAACCAGCAAATGGACTAGAACGACCACTCAGTATGGAGCACAAACACATTTTCTGGTTATCACATGTTCACAGACAGACAGTAGGTCTGTCATCTTATTGGAGAGCCGAAATGGCACACGCAATGCTGTTGCCTGGAGCTGCTGGCGGTTGAGCTCCTGGAGGCAAAGGTCTCTCAGTGCCGTCGCTGCTGCTGCTGCTGTTCGAGTCGGTGGACTCGGCGCTCGTCTGTTGCTGCTTCTGCTGCTGCTGATTTCTAGCAGTTCGTCCTAGACGTGGATTCTTTTTCGCCGCACTAGATGATGATGACGGCGATGCGCTGCTGTTGCTGCTGCCTTTCTTGGATTTCTCGAGCAGCAGCTCCAGCTGAAAGAGAAACTGCTTCTGCGTACGCGTCTGGAACGTGCAGAAGCTGTCGCTGGCATCACGCAGGAGCTCTTGCAAGCGCGCATCGTGCGCTCCGGCTGACGCATTCTTCTTGTCCGAAGGAGCCTGGTTCGTCTGAGCTACTAGAAGAGGAACTTGAGCTGTTGGTGGTGCTGGAATCGGGACTGTCAATGGTGCTGGTTGAAGCGACTCAGCTGAACTGGGCGGAAGGTGGCTGGGGAGAACTGGAGCATGGACAGTCGCCGTTTGCTCCTCAACTTCAACACCGTTTCCATCTCCATTCACACGTTGCTGGCTCACCTGCGATGGCGCTCCAACAGCGACCACCACAGAAGACTTTGGAGCGTCCTTGCCCTCATCGTCGTCGTCGTCTTCCTGGTTCGCAGATTCGGGGAATGGGTCACGACCAGCACTGCGCTCACGTCGAATGAAGTTGCGCGTGTTGTAGATGTCTTGCACCTTGATGGGCTTGTCCGGGAACTTCTGCTTCATCTTCTCGACAATAAGCGCCGGACGCGCGCCCATCTCCGTGAGTTCGTCGACCAGTTTCTTCTGCTCGAGCGTCAGTCGCCGCGCCACTGGGTGGGCTACGAGCTGCTCCGTGTCCGCAGCGACATCGTGGTTGTGGCTCGCGTTCTGCACCTTCAGCAGCCAGCGCGCGTCCGGGAGGCGGCGCGCGTACAGCTGGAACGGACAGTTCTTCAGGCGTGACGAGCACTTGCGCTTACGCGAGTCACTCGAGAGGTTAAGCGTGTTGCGGTACGAGCCGCCGAGGTCGCAGCGCAACCACACCTGGCCGCGCGGCACGTTCGACTTCTGGATCACGACGGCGTAGCCATGGCTCACGGTGAACTCGTGCACGTACGAGAGGAGCTCTTCGCGGCTCGCAAAGTGGGTCTCAGTCGGCACTGCGACACTGTACACAGCAGCAGAAGGTTCTTCTGATGCTGATTGCGATGTTGGTGGCGGTGGAAACGGAGCTGATGACGGCGGCAGCGGTGGCGGCGGTAACGGAGGGGGAGGAGCAGAGAGAGCAGCAGCCGCAGCCAACGCTAAGGGCGGCTCTGTCGCAGTGTCGGACGAAGCTCCTGTTGCAGATGACGCGTCCCCGTGGGCGGCGTCCGTCGTCGTCGTCGTCGTCGTTGCGCTGGTCGTCACTGGTGTTGACGCCGATGATGCTGCCATTCACCCAGCACCACACGCGCGCGCACACAGAAGGATACAATCACAGAGGATAGAGAGCGGGCTGGTAGACACAGACAGACAGCGGCGGTGCTTTTTTCTATTCAACGCAGAGAAAGAGGAGCGAGAGAGCTGCTTCTCTTGCTTGTAGCTCTTCGCTTGCGTTGGCCGCACGATTTAAATCGAACCGCGCGACACGCACAAGCTTGGCGTCAAGCTCTTCGCTTTATTAGAAGAGTGGTGCAAGTGTACCGTGTGCACTGGTACAGCAAGGGTAAATGTGCCGCTGGAAGCGGTACATGTTGGCATCATCAGGCACCAACATCCGAGGATTCGTGGTGTGTTTTTCTCAGAATTATGCCCAATGAGACGCCGCCGACGAAGCTGGCGTAAACAGCTGGCGCAATCGCTTGCGAAACTGGCGCACCTTTGTAAATGAAAATTGTTTTCTAAGAGGATAGATATAATTATATACAGGTATTGTTTCAGATGAAAATATGGCCAATTTGATTTTCAAAGGCTTGCAGATTGTAGCACGATAAAAATAGTTGCTAAGTCGGAAAGAGACCGTCACTCTTTGAGATGGGCCAAAATCCGTTGGATAGCAGGTGGGACCAGAATGGTGGTCAGAACCCGAGCTCGCGAGCTGCTCGTCCGTCCGTCCGTCCGGCTTCCTTCGCTTTCTCCTTTCTTGCGTCCATGCCAGCCCGATCCACCGATCGATCACTCACATCCATCGTGTGGCAAGCACCAAGCACGCATATGCGACTCGCACAAATGAGAAAACAAACATGTGGAGCCGAACGACCGGCTGGCTTGTGACTAACCAGCCACCAAAACGGCACCACCTATCACCAGCTCGCTCTCCTTTTTTTTCATCCGCAGCATGTGTTTTTCATCCTTCTGCGTTCGGCATTCCCCAGTGCACTACATTGCGCATATTTCGTTGGCGTTCTGGCCCTCACAACAAGCAAGCGCCACCCCGGCTCCATGTGTCAGGCAAACAAGCACCTGACAAATCCACGCAGTCATCTGAGAAACTCGGCGATTTCACACAGTCATGTCATGTCATTCATTATCACGTCCTTTCAGGTCCAAAATCGTTCCGGATGGTTGGTCGCGGTGTGTGAGGGAGGAAACATCTCGCGGCCTCACCACCACGTTTGCGCGCACAGGCCGCGATGAGTCCAGTCTCTTGATCGCCGTGAGATCCAGAGATCGGACTCATCGAGGAGTTACTCACGCCACACCAGCCTCACATCTCATTTCACACACACAAACGCGACTTAAAATGTGCCACCTTTGAGCGCCAAAAGCAAAAGCTTTTGGAAATGAGGTTGTCTCGTAAATTGCGACACATTGACGAGCGGGGTAAGAAAGAAGAGCGAGCTTGTGGCACTTTGCGCTTCAGCTCTATTTGCAGATACTAAACAAGCCAAAATGGTGGTCATCCGACCAGCGCAGCCGACCAGCGCAGCCGCCCTCCCCATCGTCTTATCCGACAAAACTTCAAAGTCCCCCGCCGAAGTCTGAGCTATTCTTGAGCCTCTTACCTGCTGTAAATTCCGAGCCTGAAGCTGAGACGTTCTAGAAAACTCATTTTTAAACCCGTGGAAAACCACGTGTTTCCAGTGATGTCTCATGTCGCAGCAAAGGGCGTTTCGTTCCTCAGACGACAAAATCGAGCCACAAACCCGAGTCAAAAAGCAAAACAAAACCAAAAACGTGCATCTATACGGTATACACCATTATACACGCGCGCCACGCCAAGCGACACGTTTACGGAAGAGGCATTTTCCGAGAAAGCAGCGCTCGGCCCGACTCGACGCAATCAGTCGCGTTGCCGCCAACAACCAGCACTCTGACCGGGCGGACGGCGCAAAGCAAGCGAGTGAGTGAGTGAGCCTCACAGACACACACACACTTGCTTACTTTGCTCATTTGCGAATTTGCACTCAACCAGCAACAACCAACAGCAACCTAGCCAGCAGACCGCACAGCAAGCAACAGACTTGCTCAGCAACACCAACAATCCAACCGTCACACACAACAACAATGGTGCTCAACAGCGGAGTCGAGATCGCTCACGGCAACGTAGACTCGATCAAGATGGCGACCATCGAGGAGCAGGAGGCCAAGGTGAACGCCGTGCGCGCGCTCACGATCCCGGCGCCGATCACGACGGTGCGCTCGTGCCTCGAGGAGTTTGAGAACGACAGCGTGCAGCGCCTGCTGTTGCGCTACTCTGGCGCGGATGTGCTCCCGAACGGATGGCGCGATGGCCCAGAGAGCAAGGGCATCAAGGTCTCGTACGGCGAGGTGACCGGCAGCGACTGGTACACGATGCGCACGACCGGCAAGCTGCGCGTGAGCGCCGCGAAGGCCTCCAAGATCCTCATGGCGGCGAACATGGTGCCAAAATTCGACGAGATGACCAAGGAAGTGAAGCTGCTGGAGCGATTGAGCGAGGCCACCGAGGTGCGCCTCGTGTCGGCGAAGAGCGTCATGTTCACGTCTGCGCGCGACTTTTGCGTCGCCACCACTGTGCGCAGGGAGGCGAGCGGCCGCATTCTGATCGCCACGCGCTCAGTTGAGCACCCGCAGGGACACCAGAAGGGCTACACGCGCGCGCTGATCTACATCTCTGGATATGTTGTGACGCCAGACCCGAAGGACCCGAACGCCTGCGAGATGTCGGTCGTCGCACACATGGATCTCGGCGGCAACATGCCAGCGATGGTGGTGCGCTACCTGGGTCTCTCGGCGCCGATCAAGCTCGTGCAGAAGATCGACGAAGTCACGTACGCGGCATGATCATAGACAGAAGAAGAAGAAGAAGAGAGAGAGATGGCGCGCTGCGAACCGACACTTCGACACACCCACACATTTATATTCCCAAGACGGCGGCGCGCGCACATCCTGTGTATTATTAAGAACTACTACTTCCTCGCCCGTTGTATTATTATAATCTATAGTTAACAAAAAGATTTTCTCTACATTCGTTTTCCCATTCCGCAGATGCATCTCATCGGTGTTGCATTCGCAGCAACAGCATCTCAGCATTCATTAGCAAGCAAGCAGAGGAAACGTCTCAAGTGAAACTCCATAGTATTTCTCAACAACGGTCTATCTATAAATAGCATTTTTGCGGCAAGATGGCGAGCAAGGAAGGCTTTATAATTAGAAGAGACGGACTGTGTGGAAAGGACTGGAAAGACGCGAGCGAGCATGTTGCGCCATGTAAAGGTCTCATGATGAAAATCCACAGACACAGCAGCAGCAGCTGAGCAGCTTGCTTGAGCAAGCAGCATGTGCTACTTGCGACTATCCTTCCTTCACGGATAGAGATTCAGTGCAGAGAGTTGCATGCTATGGCGTGGGTGGGTGCAATTTGTGCCGGGGGTCTTGTTGTCTGTGACTTTGTGTGGGTGGCGCAAGTTTCTGTGGCTGGTTGCAAATAAAAACGCAAGAACAAAATCTTGAAAAGATGCATGCGGAGCAACTTGTCACTGCTGGGGGGTGACTGGTTATGGTCCCCATTTCGTGTGGTGGTCGACGCATTCCATTGAATGACTGGTGTGGGGCCAACTGACTGACTGACTGACTGACTGATTGATTGACTGGCAGACTGGTTTGGTCGGAGGGCGACATCAAGCCCGTCTCTGTCACATAATTTAACGCGCAAGTGCACACTTGCACGCATTCATCCATCATCATCCTGTCCGACCTTGTTGCAAGCCGATTGCTCGCAAGAAGTTGCTCGCTTGCTTTGCTTTGTCAGTAAGCGAGTCGTGCGGTTCGAACGAAAGCAACGAGCAACGGGTTTCAAGGTCGAACTGTACATGTGCAGTATACTGTATACCCAAAGGCGTAAACAGTGCGCGTAATACCGTTGCACTTCAAGCAACATTTGTAGCAACACTCAACACAAAATACGCAAGCTGGAATGGCACTCAAGACCTGTCTGTCCCTTTGCGGTCAACACCTACGCGTGTTCGCGTGGACGTTGTGCTGATGCCGTCCACATTCGCACACGCACGCTCTGCTGCAACCATAGTAGTCGCCTTGCGTGCTCCTTTCTGGCCGTCATTATTATCGTGCTTCACAACTGGGTGTTGGTGTTGGCTGCATGAACGACAGACAACTCTTGTTCTCTTGCATAACGCACTCGCGTTTTGGGCTCACTTGTGTGGGATTGTTGTTTGGAGCGATCCATCAGTCACAACCGACTGACTGCAAAAGTATGGAAAGATCCCCTGCACAAGCCTGCAGCGCTGCGCTGTCAACAACACAAGACAAGCTTGGCAGAGAGAGAGAGAGAGAGAGAGAGAGAGAGAGAGAGAGAGAGAGAGAGGCTTATGGAGACTTGTTGAGACGACGCGTGGGTGTGACGGCCGGGTGCCATGAAGTTCATGGATCCGCTGCTTCAGATATGCCAGCGAGCATGAAAAAACTGAACTTGCTCCATCAGCTGTTTGCGATTTTCTTTTCCAGGATATATACACGGAACTGCCCCAAATCATTATTCTCTCTCTCGCTTTCTCTCTCGGACGTTCACCCGCATGCAGACAGCAAAATGCCAACAACTTCACATGCATCATGGTCGTTGCTGACCCCCTGTGCTATAAAGACGACCCACGCCTCTTCACGTTCACTCTGGTTGTTGGTGCTTTGGTTGGTATACGAAGCGACTTGTCAGTCGGTTGATGCCCTGCAAGCCAGAGAAAGATGGCACAGACGTCAAGCGCTACGTCAATTGGACGAATTGATGCTTGACAGAGTCGCTCGCTATTGTAGTAAACCGTTCGGGCTGTCCTTTGGCTTTTGGCTTTCTCGTTTGCCTATTTTGCATCGCTGCCAAGCCAAGCCAGGCAATCGAGCCAACCGACGTGCGGAGGCTACTCGTACAAGCAAACTGAAGCGGCCAGTGGTGTCCATTCGCACCTGGTGCAACTATATCATGCAGCATGATGCATATACGCGGTGCCTGCAACTGTTGACCTTGTGTCCAAACAAAGACGATGCTCTCGCTCGCAATGTTGTGCTCAAACGACGCCGCGTTGCAGGCATTTCACGCGTTTGCGCGCGCCAATCGAATCGCGCGTTGGGTTGGCTGCGACACGAGACGCCAGAGCCTATTACAGAGGGGATGCTGTATCAGGAGAGCTGTGCTGGTCAAGAATCAAGCGCGTTCTTGTTGGCGGGTGTTTGTGTTGACTGCCAGCAGCCACTGTCAAGACTGCTGCTGCGCTGGTGCTTGGTTGGGAATTGCGCAATAGGGTTCTTATTGTCTTGTTGACATGTGTGCTGACGGCTTCCCCACCGGTGCTACTGTGCCACTGTGCGCGCCTGCATCCTGCATTGGAGCCACAAGATTAAGAAAGAAGCAGAGCAGTCCAGTGATCTGGTACAAAGCATCCAGACCAGTGATCTGGCACCAAGCAGCATTTTGGTCCACCCATCTCCCTGTATTCGCGCAAACACGGCCCAAGCGAGTTGGTGATCCAGCCGAGTCACCGCCGCAGAGCAAGTAGTCGTTGAACACCGTTGCAAAAAGGCATGAGGCTTCACTGATGACAGCGTGGTGGCGTCCTGGCAAATTGGAGAATGAGGTGCATGTCCCCTTGAGCTCTCATAGGAAGAAAGAACGAGGGCGTCACTGGACTCTGGGCTCGAGCATCACGTGGTCTGCAATGTGGACTCGGAGCTGCGTCACCAGCCAGCAGAACAGGCAAGCAATCCTTTTAATTCGCATACGTGCGCTCCTTATCCGCTGTTGAAACTGTTTTGGAAGATAAATATGCTTTTGTATTCACATGACTCTCTTTCGATGCATAATTGAAGATATGCAAATGCAAAGACATTTGCACTCAACGTTTTTTGTCCCCCACACCACCAGCACTCGGTCGGCGCGTCACCACCTCCCTCAGCTCCAGTGGTGACGTCATTGAAGTTCCCACACACAGTTGATCCAAACCTCCTCCAAAAACCAGCCTTCAAAAGTAACAAAACCCCAAAAACCAATCTTCGGAAGTGACAGAACCTCAAAAACCACCCTTGAAAGTAACAATGCCAGCCAAAATCTTGCCGTTCGTGTTACTTCCTCACTTCATATTCCTACTTCACACCGGTTTGCGCGCACACACACAAAAGGATAGATGGCTGACCCCCGCAATTTTCCTATCACGAGATTGGACGAAGGGCTTGCGTTTCATCATTGGCACTTTGCACTTCGATCCGCGCGCAACAAGCAGCAGCAGCAACTCCAGCCCCGTCCGTCGCCTCACTCCTCGATCCGCTCCCTATCCGCCACCATGCTGCGCCGCTTCTCGTCCGCGATCCTCACGACCTCCGCCAAGCGCGCGTCGCTCTCTGTCGCTACTGCTTCCTCCGCTCAGTTCTCCACCACCGCGACTGGCGCGAGCCTCACGATTCCGGGGATCTCGTCCGACGTCCGTCATGTACGTTTACCCTTTCCATTCATTGCGCGTTGTGGCGCTGTTTATGCCGCTGTTGTTGTAATCGTAGTCGTAATCGTAGTGTGCGAGTGGAGAAGAGGGTATTAACGGTATCAATTTGTGTATTGGATTCTGGACGAGTGTAGAACTGGACGTATGAAGAGGTGAAGGAGATCTACGACCAGCCGCTGCTGGAGCTCGTGTACAAGGCAGCGACCGTGCACCGCATGCACTTCGACCCGAGCGAGGTGCAGCAGTGCACGCTGCTGTCGATCAAGACCGGCGGCTGCACGGAGGACTGCAAGTACTGCTCGCAGTCGTCGCACCACAAGACTTTTGTCAAGCCAGAGCCAACCAAAAAGGTATGGCGCGTAGCTATGCATGGTCACAAGTGTTCCTTCGTGGGTTTTGATGGTGTTCTGACATGTATGTACTTCATTTCTCTCTTGTGATTTTCTTGCATAAATCAGGTGCAAGAAGTAATTGAGATGGCGAAGCGCGCCAAGGCTGCGGGCAGCACGCGCTTCTGCATGGGCTCGGCGTGGCGAGAAGTGGGCAAGAAGAACGCGTTCAAGCACATCTTGACCATGGTGCGCGAAGTGAAGGCCATGGACATGGAGGTGTGCTGCACGCTCGGCATGCTCACGGAGGAGCAAGCCGTGCAGCTCAAGGAAGCGGGTCTCTCGGCGTACAACCACAACTTGGACACGAGCCGCGAGCACTACGCCAAGATCATCACCACGCGCACGTACGACGACCGTCTCGCTACGATCGCGAATGTGCGCAAGGCCGGCATCTCGGTCTGCTGCGGTGGTATCCTCGGCTTGGGCGAGGAGAAGCACGACCGCATCGGCCTGCTGCACACGCTGTGCACTATGGAGGAGCACCCAGAGTCTGTCCCAGTCAACGCTCTTGGTACGTTCGGAATTCGAGTTTTCGTGCAGATTTGCCAGGTGGACTAACGATTGTTTTACGTTGCTGCTTGTCGTCGTGCAGTTCACGTGGAAGGAACGCCTCTCTTTGACGAGGACATCCCTCCAGTCACGGCGTTCGACATGGCGCGCACGATCGCGACTGCGCGCATCCTGATGCCGAAGACCATGGTGCGACTGTCCGCCGGTCGCATGTCGTTCACGGAAGCTGAGCAGGGGCTTCTGTTCATGGCGGGCGCGAACTCGATCTTCAACGGCGACACGCTGCTGACGACGTCGAACCCAGCGTTCGAGAAGGACAAGGCAATGTTCGAGCGCATGGGGCTGACGGGCAAGCCAGCGCACCAGCCGCACAAGCAGACCCCGTACATCGTCAAGGTCACGCACTCGGCGCCAGTCGAGACCGAAGACGAGCAGCTGCGCGTCGCGTCCATGTAAATACAACAAGTGTACTGTCGATAAAAGAAAAGAGAACAAGCAAACCATTTTGATATGTGTGTGTATCCATTGGGATCTTTGTGGCGAGTGTTAACATTGCGAGAACGCAACAAGCAAGTAAGCAAGCAGTCTATTGTCTGAGAAAAATATGGTTCATGTGTGTGAAAGAGTTATACAGAGCCTTAATTACTTTTTGAACGACGCCTTCTGCTGCTTGGGCTGCTGGCGGCGGTCTTTGCTGCTCATGCGCGCTTTGGACACTGGCTTCGGCGCTGTCTTCTGCTTCTTGGCAGCCGGCTGTTTGGAGGACGTGTCGCCCTTCTTGTCGGCATCTTTAGCTCCATCATCCTCGCCATCCGCAGCTTTTCGCTTCTTTTCCGCCGCGAGCTTGAGGATCGTCTCGTGGTCCAGTCGACCTTCGTCGTCGTCCTCGTCATCCGGGTAGAACTCGGCCATGTCGCTGTCCTCTGCTTCATCATCATCGTCATCTTCGTACACTTCCTCCTCGTCTTCTTCATCTTCATCGTCGTCATCATCGTCATCGTCACTGTCGTTCTGTGGTTTCTTTGTCTTCTTGCCCGCACCCTTCACAGCAACACCAGCGTCGCCTTCGTCCTCGTCGTCCGAGAGCAGCACCTGCGCGTTCTCAAACTCGAACGCGTTCGCGTCAAACTCGTCTTCTTCTTCATCGTCTTCGTTCTCACCGCCACCTTCACCCTTCTCACTACCCTTGCGCTCCGTAAACTTGACGTGCTCCTTCAGCCGCAAGAACTTCTTGCCGCTCACGTGCTTCTCGACCTCGGACGGGATACGGTTGAGCACCGTGTTGGTCACGTTGCAGAACAGGCTTTTGGGCTTGCGGCGGTGCGCCACGATGTACGGCTCGTACTTGGAATAGTCGTAGCAGTACCATTCCTTCGCCTTGACGAACTTCTTGGACTTGAGGTGCGTCTCGATCGCGTCCTTGCGCGGCAGCATCTCGTGCTGCGTCAGCTCGCAACGCACGCGCACGCGCCTGTTCTCGCCCTCGCCCGTCCCCACGGCCTCCAGGAACTCGTGCTCCGCCAGCAGCTTCTTCACGTCCGCATCATCGATGACCACAGGCTTCGCAGTCGCAGCGTCGGAGGAGCTCATCGTAAATGGCGTGACGTCTGTGTGTATGTATGTGTCCTCCGATTATTATGGTCTCGTAATGGCTCTTCAAGCCGATACAAATTTGGTGGCCACCAATGTGCACTGTGTGGACCACACTACATAATGATAAGAAGAGTAGGTTTAGCTTGCTTCTGTTGTTCTAATTATCCATACTTTAGCCAAGCTTTAAGGTGGCAGTTGACCCAACCATACTTTATTCAAGAGAGAATGTTGAAGTTACAGGTAGCCATCCAAGTCAAATCCATTGACACGGACACCACCCGTGGCACAGCAACCACCTCGCGTCGCGTTGTTATGGAGAGATGTGGTTAAGGCGGCTGCCATTCCTATAGCCCAATCTAATGGGCTGTCATTAGAGAAAGAGAGAGCGGCTTGCCTATGTAGCCCTGAGGGCCGACCAGCTAGTTGCCAAATGCGTTTGAAAGCCACTGAGGGATGCGCGTTCAGCCCTGCTAGCCAACATCCAGCCCCGTCAAAGCCTACGCACAAACATGCATACCATGATAATATATTATGAAGCAAAGCTCCACCATCAATTAGGGAGAGCTCCTTCTCAACACGGAATGCTCGGACATTCGCTCTCTTTCCCGCCACATTCAGCACATTCAGCACATTCAGCACATTTCTCGCACGCTACGACTCACAGCAGCAGCTGAGCTTCCCTCCCTCCTTACATTCCTCCACAAAGTGGCTTATAAAACCGTTTGCCACTTTGGTCGGAGGTGGTTGTTGACCGACTGGATGAGCGGCGCGGGTGCGAACGCCGCGTTGCCTCGGCCGCCGTGCATATTCTCGTCCAGCGTGAAGCACATGAGCAGCATGTTGACCGTCGTTTCGTAGATCTAACAGTGTGTGGAAGGTACACCAGCATACCAATGTCATAGAGGCAATGGTCAGTCGACGATCAATATTCTACAATGTCAAGATAACAATCAACTTACCGTCATGAACGCTTGCGCGACGGCGTAGGAGAAGAACAGGATCGCCAACAGCGGAAGCAGCGGCGACGAGATCTGTGCGAATTGTGGTGCATCATACAAAATACCACGAATGTCAGCAACTGGAATACAATTTCGGCATTGTATCATCACAGTGTTGGTGCACACAAAATACTCACGTCTTGCAGCAGAAACCACGCGATGAGGCAGGTCACCACGCACACGATGAACTTCCCAAGCAGCACGGACGCGTGTCCGATCCGATTCAACGCGCCGATGCGAAGCAGGTTCGACCCGATCAACGTTGTCGCCAGCTACATCCATAGAATGAGGAAGCAGGCAAACACAGACCAGCCAATGAATCACTTTCATAGCAGGAAGGGATACTGCTGAGTGAGACGTACTTTGGCCGATGGATAGAAGCTCGTGCCTTGGATCGCGGTGATGTAGAACGACTCCTTGCAGATGAACTTGAGGCAGGACTTGAAGATCCAGATGCAGCACTATTCAAAAGAGCACGAGTTTGTTGTGAGTTGCAACATTTGCCATCATACCAGCCAACAACTTCTCAACTACCAACAGACTTACGCAGCAGCACTTGGCGAGCACTTCGGTGATCGGGTTGCTGTCGTAGTCATTCTTGTCCTCCAGGTACATGAAGAACGACCGGATGTACGCGACTGGGGACACGACCGCCGAGCTGAGCGCGAGCGTGCCCAAGTGGAACTTGAACGTCGACTTGATCGCGTACGCGACCGGGTCCACGAGGCGGATCACTTTCTTCGCCGTCACGCGGTCGTCCGCCGAGAAATACCAGACCGACACCGCGGTCGCCGTGATCATCTCGCCGATCTGCAGGATGAACGTCGCCGACCAGTAGATCCCCCACGCGTGGTACAGGAACAGCCACCGGAGCGTCGTGTTGATGCGGAACGACTCGGTCTCCACCTGGATCGTCGCCGGCTCGCTCGCCGTGATGGTCGCGATCCGTGACGACGTCTCGCCAGCGCCAAACAGGCAAATCGTGACGATGATCGCCCACCAGAAGAGCAGGATGAGCAGGCCGTACGTCATGAACGGCACCACGAGCAGCTTCTTGAGCTGCGACAGCGCGCGCGACGCGTGCGTGATGAACGCAGCGCCGAGGATCAGCCGTGGTAGCATCGCGAACGCAAACACCAGGAATAGGATCGCGCCGACCGACATCACGACCGCGCCGAGCTGCAGCGAGCTGCGCATCGCCGGATCGTCCGTGTAGTACAGCGGGCTCGACGCCGCGACCAGCAGCCGGTAGCTGCCGTACGTCAAGATGCTCTGGATGCTCACGGTCGAGAGGAACACGGTGAAGCAGCCGCAGTAGCGGAGAAACACTAGGTAGAGCGCCGCGAGCCCAAATGTGACCCCACAGCAGATGATCAGCACTTCCCAGCACTAGTACAGGAACGAATGATACAATTGTTGGATAGTAAAGTCAGTCGGGCAAGCGCCTCCACACAGACGACACACCTGGCAACTATTGCACAACGTACCTCGCCAAGAGCACCAACGAAGCGGCCGATCGTGTCTTGAAGCTGCGCGATCATCACCGCTTCGTTTTTCACTGAGTATGACACACATACATACACAGTCGCACTGTTAGCCGTTGAACTATTTCTAGGTAGATAGCTAGATAGTCGTCCTTCAACGGTGGACACATCGAATGAAGCTCACAACACACATACCTTCGGCTGGCGCGCACACGTACGTCCACGCGTGCGTCGCGTACGACTTAAATGTGACTGGATAGAGCTCCATGGTGCCGTTTTCCCCACGATGCATCTTCCCGTTCTCCAGCAGCGGCAGATCCACGACCAGGTCCACACCGTCCGTGTCTGGGCACGCGTCCACGCAGAACCCAAAGTCCGGGTTCTTGCGGAAGTCTGGAAAGTACACAAAGCGTCCCGTGCCGCACGCCGTGCCCTGGAAGTCCACGCCGTCTTTGATATACTTGGCAAAGCTCACGTTGCTCTCACGCGTGAACGCGTACACGCCCAGCACGATCATACCGACCCAGTACGCGATGAACACGCCCAAGAAGAAGATGTCGGTGCAGCTGCGCTTCGCGCGGATGCCGCCGCGGAAGCTTCTCCGCAGCAGCGACGACGAGCCCGTGCTCGGCGACAGCGCCGCCGCGGTCGTGTGGCTGCCCTGGCTACCAGGGATGCCTCGCGGACTTAGCAGCGGTGAGCGCTCGCCGCCACTGTCGCCATCACTATCGTCTTCTTCCTCTCGGCCGGCAAACACGCCGCGATGCAGATCTTCGTGCTCGGCGAGATCGATGTCGTCCTCGTCTTCACTGCGGTAGTACGGTCCGTGGTGGACGAGATCAGCTGCGCCGCGGCCGCCACCACGGCCATGCTGCTGCTGGTGCTGCGGCTGATGGGGATTGCGTACGGGACTCTGGAACCACGAGGGCGGCGTCGCACGTTCCGACGGAGAGGTCGATGGCGGCGTCATGTACATTGCGTGGCGTGTTACTCCCTGGTCCTCTCGATTTCACTTGGTGGCTTTCTATGCTTCTGCTTGTGTTTGTGCTTGCGTTTGGTGGCTTCTCGTGCCTTTGCGTTGGATCTGATGTGGTGTGCAAGTGAGACTCGTCACTTCAGCTCACTACTGACAGAGAAAGGCTTGATTAGTGGCCTCTGATTTTATTGCTGTCAGAATCGGGTATTCAATGTCATAAGCTGTTTGCATGCTGCTGAAGTCTCATTCAATGTGCTCTTTGACAAATTCCCTTTTTCTTCAGAACTTTTGGAAGTTGTTTTGCTTTTTTCAATTTTTTTGATTTGCGAGAGAGAAGTAACCATTTTTGCGTTTTGAAAATAACTTGGTGTTTGTATGCAGGTTTTCTACTTCCATTATTTCCACGGAACGTTTGAAAAAGCATACAAAATCAAAGTCATTTTCATAAAGCAGAAAGCGATTGCGTTTGTAACAAAACGCTCCGTTCGAGGAGCAAATTCAAAGTGACTGTGTTCGGTAGCGTGTCTAGATAGTGTTCAATTTATATGAACATTATCCAGACACACCATCAAACAATTAGCTGAAATTCCGCACGTTGGTTGTGGGTGGTGGTGATCCGCGCTCCCAATAACGTTCCCCTCAATAGCGGAATCAAGCACGTTGCGAAGAAAGCAAAGCAATCAAGGGGAAAGCGCGTCAAGCAAGGCGCTCTCTCTCCATCGCTTCATCTCTTCCACCTCTCTATCTCTCATTCCCCCTCCCCGTAACCAGACACCATGCGTCCGATCCTGCTCAAGGGCCACTCGCGCTCGCTGACCATGGTCAAGTACAACCGCGACGGCGACCTGATCTTCACGTGCGCCAAGGACCACAGTCCGTGCGTGTGGTACAGCGACTCGGGCGAGCGTCTCGGCACGTTCGATGGCCACTCGGGTGCGGTCTGGGCCTGCGACGTGTCCTACCACTCGGAGCGCCTGCTCACGGCCGCCGCCGACTCGAGTGTCAAGCTCTGGGACGTCGCCACGGGCAAGTGCCTCTTCACGTTCAACCACACGGGTCCAGCGCGCTCGGTGAACTTTAGCACCGGCGACAAGTACTTTGTGTCGGTCGCCGACAAGTTCACGGACAAGCCGACCGCCGTGTTTGTCTACGAGCTTGCGGACAACATCGAAGACCGTACGTTCCCGCATTTGTGCTATTGCTGTGTGTGTAGCTTTGTGGCTGTGCACGCAGAGAGAGAGATCTAACGAATGGGTTGATATTGTTTACTGTGTGTTTCTATCTCTATTGCATGCACAGAACGCGCGGAGCCAGTGCTGACGATCACGAACCACGGCCACGAGGGCCGCATCACGGGCGCGCACTGGATGCCGCTGAACAAGGCGATCATGACCACGGGCGGCGACGGCACCGTGAAGCTCTTTGACCCAAAGACCGGCGCGCTCATCTCGTCGCACCAGATCCACACGGGCGAGATCACGAACGTGGCATTCAACAAGACCAAGACGCTCGCGATCACGTCGTCGAAGGACAACACGGCCAAGCTGCTCGACGTCGAGACGCTCAAGGTGCTCAAGACCTACGAGACGGATCGTCCGGTGAACTCGGCCGCGATCTCGCCGACCAAGGAGCACGTGGTGCTCGGCGGTGGCCAGGAAGCGATGAGCGTGACCACGACCTCGGGTCGCGTCGGCAAATTCGAGGCGCGCTTCTTCCACATGGTGTTCCAGGAGGAGTTTGGCCGCGTGAAGGGCCACTTCGGCCCGATCAACACGATCGCGTTCCACCCAGACGGCAAGAGCTACGCCAGCGGCGCCGAGGACGGCTACGTGCGTCTGCACCACTTTGATGACGACTACCTGAAGTTAGACGCCAAGAAGTAAATAGTAGATGTCGTACGTACCTAGGTAGCATTTCTCATTTCTCATTATCCACTGTCTTTAGTTGGCTTTCTTGGCTTCTGCTTTTGGGATTTATGGCTTGACGACAACATCAGAATTGGCTGGAAAATTGGAAATCGGTTGTTTCGAAATTGGTTGCATCCTATCACAAAAGCATCAATATCGTCAATGCTGTCTAATGAGATCAACGGCAAGTGCATTGAGGTTGATATTGATGCAGAGAAGCTCGAGCGTCTATCGTGTTCTTTATGTGTGCTTCCATCCATGGCGTCATTTATTTCTCCATTGAGAGTTTTCTCGAAGAGTCGGCATTCTTGGACTTCTTTCTCATGCAATGAGCACGACGTCGTCGGGTCGCACCATGAGTCCGTACTACGCGGGACACTCAAAGTAGGCGACGCCCTTAATCGTGCCGTCGTTCTTGGCCAGTGGCTCGCTCAGCTGCAATGCCCAGGAAATCGCCCTTCGCGTAGTGCACTGAGCCTTTGAACTTGACCACCTACAGCAGAGATAGCGAGGGAAATTGTCGGTGCGTTTGGTTGGCTGGATGCATTTGCGATATTGTGCGATGCCACCGATGGAAAGCAGAACCGATTGTACGAACCCCGGCGTGCTTGCTGAGCACTCGCACGTGGGCATTCAACTCAATCGACTCCTCCTTTGCCACCATGTTATTCTCCCGTTTCGATGCACCTGTCATTGCGTAACAGCACACACAGCCGCAACACAAAAACAGAAACAGGAATTGGTAAGCATCGTGGCTCCAAAGCCCGTCAAGGAACAACTTTTCATGTGAGCCACAAAACGTACGGAGGGGTTCCTCCCCTGCCTCTTGAGTCTCTTGAGACGATTCTTCTTCTTCTTGGTTCCCATGCTCCTGTCCAGTGCTCTCCTTGCTGTGGCTCGCTGATTTCGCTTGCTTCGAGTCTTTGGACACTGTGAAGTCCATCAAATCACATAACTCGCTGCTCTCATCATCGTCGTCGCTCCCGAACGAAAAGTCGGAATCCCCAAAGTTGCTACCAAAGAAGCTGCTCATCGATTCGAAATCCTTCTTCATCTTGTTCCTACAGAGCAGAACAGAGTCATAGAATGAATCAGGAATTGGTCAATTAGAGCCATTGATCAAATTGAACAATCGCCAGCATCTTATTTGCATCTCGTGCGCCATCTCCATCGTCATGAAGCTCTGGAACATCATCTCCTCCGCGCTGCCAAACATTGGCGACGGCATAAACCCTCCGCCGCGTCGAGACGGAGCTTTGCTTCCACCTCGGCGTGCGGGGACTCGGACCTGAGGCGGAGCTTTGCCCAGGCTGCTCTTCTTCGTTGTCTTCGCTTTCGCATTCTTCTTTGTGCCGTGCGTCGTGTGGCCAAACATCATCTGGAACATCATGAGCATCTCCTCAAACGAGATGTCCATGTCGTCCAGGTCCTGATCACCATCATCATCCATACAGATCGTCAAAGCCAAAGCCGTCGCTGATAGGGAGACGAGGGTGCACGCAGGACAAGTGAGAGCTCAAGAGTGCGGCTCGAGCTTGTTGGAATGGGCTGAAGAGAATTGCAGCGCAGTGGCTGGGCCTCTCTCTCTCGACGTCTTTCTAGTATGGATCGATCACAGAGGGACGCGAGGGCTTGCTTGATCTTTCACCAATTTCCATATTTCTAGAAATCCTGAAATCTTGGGATTTGGGCTTGATGATAAGATAAGCAAACAAACTCCCAGACAGTTGAAGAGTAGAATGCATCGCCGCCACACATATTCATGACCACGCTTGAACTGACCGAGAGAGTGTTGCAGCTGTCGCTGTGTTGCTTGCTGCTCATGGATCAAGGAATTCGATGGTGCTGCTTCCATTCACAGCAACAATCTCGCCCCAGATGTGGAGATGGCGTGACCTTAAAATCGCTTTGGCAAACCAAACAGAATCTATCCAAACTAACACTTCACGCAGCTGTACACATAGTCAGACCTCCATCGGTCTCTCAAAAAGCGTTCCATCGCGCGTACCTCCACCAATTCCATATCCACATGACCACGTTGAAGAGCTGCTTGGAGACGGTTGCGTCACTGACGTCAGCGTGTCACCCTTGCTCGAATCTTTGTCGACACAACACCAGCAACCAAGTCGTGCGAAGGTTGCGCGAAGAACATTCGTTGCAAATGTAGGGTGCTATTTCACTTTCTGTTGCAAGATACAGGTGAAATGTCGCGCGAAGGTGACGCAGCGCGTGCCCCTCGATTTTCTGCGGCCAGCATTGGTCGATCGATCGATCGATCGATCCAAAGCCGACCGCACAATACACTCACTCACTCACTTCAGCCCGAGGAGCTCATTTGAGAATTCGACTCCAGCCTCTCTCACCAGCACCTCACAAGATGTTCTCGCGCACCGCCATCGCCACCCTCAACCGTGCCTTCAGCACCGCCGCTGCCGGCAAGAAGGTCGCCGTGCTCGGCGCCGCCGGCGGCATCGGCCAGCCGCTGTCGCTGCTGCTCAAGGACAGCGACCACATCTCGCACCTGAGCCTGTTCGACGTCGTCAACACCCCAGGTGTGGCCGCGGACATTGGCCACATCAACACCCGCGCCAAGGTGACGGGCCACACCGGCATGGACAACGCGTACGAGGCGCTCAAGGGCTCGGACATCGTCGTGATCCCAGCCGGCGTGCCGCGTAAGCCAGGCATGACCCGTGACGACCTGTTCAACACGAACGCCGGCATCGTGCAGTCGCTCGCGACCGCCGCCGCCAAGGCGTGCCCAGAAGCTATGCTCCTGATTATCGCCAACCCAGTCAACTCGACGGTGCCAATCGTCGCCGAGACCTTCAAGAAGCACGGCGTGTACGACCCAAAGCGCCTCTTCGGTGTGACCACGCTGGACGTTGTGCGCGCGAACAACTTCATCGCCGAGAGCCAGGGCTGGAACCCACGCACCACGAACGTGAAGGTGATCGGCGGCCACGCCGGCACGACCATCCTGCCTCTGCTCTCGCAGCTCAAGGACGCCAAGTTCACGGACGAGCAGATCGCGCAGCTGACTCACCGCATCCAGTTCGGTGGTGACGAGGTCGTGAAGGCCAAGGACGGCGCCGGTTCGGCCACGCTCTCGATGGCGTACGCCGGTGCGCGCTTCACGCTGCGCCTCTTGGACGCGATCAACGGTGCTAAGGACGTCGTGGAGTGCTCGTACGTGCAGAACGACGTGACCAAGGTGCCGTTCTTCTCGACTCCAGTGACGCTCGGACCAAACGGCGTGGAGCAGGTGCACCACTTCGGTGAGCTCTCGGCCGTCGAGCAGAAGAACTTTGACGAGATGATTGTGGACCTCGAGAAGCAGATCAACAAGGGTATCGCGTTCGCCAACAAGTAAGTTGATGGTTCTTCGTTTTGGAAGTCATGAGTGCCTGTGGGTCCACACAAAGACAAAGAGAACAAGCAGCACACGCATGACAAGCAACACGCGGATGTTAGGGAGGAAGGCGAGTGGCCGATAGTAGGTATCTGTCAAAGCTGCTTTGTCAGCATTCCTAATGCTAAAATACACATTAAACTATGAGTACCAACGTGCATTATTGCAACAACACATTCATGTGGCACTTGACGTATGAATGTACACACGCGCTACGCACTGGCTCAGCATGGTTCTTGCATGCAATGTGTGAGTGTGTGCATTACCCAGCGTTATCCATCATTTCGCCCACAAGTGAGGGTGCATCATCCCAATCCCAAATTGCAACCGCACAAAATACGAAAAAGATCTCGTCATGCTTTCCGCTAAAGTCCGATTCCTCCTGTCACAAAATGAGTACTATGAGCGACACAATTGTGACTTCATGTTTAAACCCCTGTGTCCATTACGGTGCTATTAGTCACACTCGCCTCCCTGTCGAGCAACAAGCACAAACTACAGCGACCATGCACACCGGTTGAGTTGCTTGTCATCACTGCGAGTCGCCCTCGCAACCACACCACCTTACCTTCAACATTGATACCGTCGGGCAACACCAAACGCGAACCAACACAACACTGCTTACTACCGCCAAAGACCACACAGCGAGGCAAAA
>JAADVN010000175.1:0-28862 GCA_023335535.1 Globisporangium spinosum
CGGATTGCTCTGTTATAAACAGGCAATCAGATCGCAGGAACTGCTGATCCCCCTCATCACGAGTCCTTGTGGAAGTCGTGTAACACACGCTTCCTCACTCTGTGTATCGTGCTGAGTAACTCGGGAACGCCCGGTTACAGGAGGTGACCAGACCACCCCATGCAGGTCGCTCGTTCCAATCAGAGCGAGAAAGATCCAGAAGCGACGAGGCGTCGATCGTTCTCCAATCTCGCTGGTTGTAAGCAAGTTCTCCTCTTCTAGCTTCTTGTTACCCAGAGGCACCTTTTTTTTGCCTCGACGTAAATAGTTTCAAGAGATGATTGCCTCATACCAGGTCCGACGACAAGGGACTCAAGGCGCTCGCTACGTTCGGCGTCGAGAAGATCTTGGTTGCGTGGGAGATGCGCAAATCATTCTAATCGAAGACCGTGTGTTTGCTCTCAAGCATGCTCCAGGTCGACCCGAGCGAGCGCGGCGGTATATCGATGAGCTCATAGAGCTGTTAACCATGATTTGACAAATCTTCACATCGTGAAAATAGCGTGGTCCACGCTATTCACCAGACTCAGAATTGTCTTTCGCGCATTATCATATCTGAGGAGCAAATTGTTTATGTGGCCCACATGTTTACCCCCTAATTCTAGGTATTCCACATAGCGCAGTCTCGTCAAAATCGGAGACCACCAGATTCTTACTCACACAATTGACGCACATCACCACAAGACCGACTGCGAGCATGAAGCTGCCTCGTCGGCTCTGGCACGCGTGCGCCTCGCAGCAGCAGCTGCTGTTGCTGGCGCCGCCACCTGCTCTTAGCTATCACAGCAGTCTCACCCAACGCGCTGTTCGCCTCTACAGCTCGGGAGCTCTGGCGCAGGCGCCTGCGGAGAAGGTGTTCAAGCGCCAAGTCCCCATTGTACGAAAACGAATGGTCATGCTTTGCCTATATAGCTGAGTACCACCACATTCTTTTAACGTGCAACTGTATGTGCATGGACTGCTGCCATTTGCTTTCTCTGTCTGTGTACTAGAGCATCACGGGCGTGAGCGACCAGGGTGATGGCGTCGGCGTCGAAGAGGAGTCGGGCGTCCAGGTGCACGTGCCGTTTGCGCTGCCGGGTGAGCGGCTGCTGGTGGAGATCTGGGAGCGCGACTTCACCGCGAGCAAGAAGTGGAAGGCGACCAAGAAGGAGCCCAAGTGGCCGGTGTTCGGCCAGAACATCGCGGTTTTAGAAGAAAGCGAGCACCGCGTGACCCCGCAATGCACCAAGTTCTTTGGCGCATGCGGCGGATGCAAGCAGCAGCACCTGGCGTACGCGCAGCAGCTGGCGCACAAGCAGAAGCGCATCGAAGACCTCTTCCACGACCGTCCGCACTCGCCAGCGATGCAGTTGCGACCGATCCTTGGCGCTGAACAGGAGCACACTGGGGTGTATCAGTACCGCAACAAGATGGAGTTCACGTGCAGCACTGGGCGGTGGCTCTTGGACAGCGACAAAGTTCACGAAGAAGAGCCAGAGCTAGACCCATTGCAGCAGCAGCAGTTCCCGTTCACGATCGGCTTGTTCCCAGTCTCGTCGACGAGTGTGCGCCGCGCGCGGCAAATTGGCGGCAAGCGCCGTCGCGGGAAGGGCAACGCGAGCTGGAGCCCTCGCATTCTCTCCATCGACGACTGCTCCTTGCAGAATGTGGCAAGCAACACGGTCCTCAAGCAGCTGTCAACTCGGTTGGAGGGAGCGGGCATCGAAGCGTACAATTTCCAGACCAACCAGGGTTTCCTGAAGCAGCTGGTCATCCGCAAGGGCGTCAACGCTGAGAAGCAGACCGAGATCATGATCGGGCTGGTCACGACGTCGCTGGATGGAGACCAGAGCGAGCAGCTCAAGAACGTGGTTAGCGAGCTCGTCCTGGACTTTGAGACCAATGAAGCCAGCGATAAGGAGGACGCGAAGATCGTCTCGGTCGTGCAGTGCCTGGACGAGCAAACGCTGCGACTCCAAGGCCATGGTGGCGACATGATCACAGAAAGAGAGCGGACGCTCTTCGGTCAGTCGTTCTTCCACGACACGATCCTCGGCCACAGCTTTCAGGTGTCGTTCGACTCGTTTTTCCAGCCAAACACTGCACAGGCGAGTCGCTTGTATCGAGAGATTCAAAAGACCATGCCACTGACCCAAGGCGCTGATGTCGCCAAGAAGCCTGTAATCTGGGACCTTTTCTGCGGCGTTGGCAGCATCGGCATCTGCATGGGCAAGTTCGGTTCGAAAGTGTACGGGTTCGAAATCGTTGAGGCCGCTGTCGAGAAAGCCAAGCTCAACGCTCGCCTTAACGGGTACTCGAGCAGCGAGATGCAGTTCTTCACCATGGACTTGACCAAGAAGTGGGACGAGAACGAGTGGAGCGACAAGATCGAGAAGCCGGACATCGTGATCGTCGACCCGCCGCGCGCCGGACTGCACAACAAGCTCATCAAGCTGCTGCGCAAACTCGGCCCACCGCAGATCTGCTACGTGTCCTGTAATCCCGAGTCCCAGGTGCGGGACCTGGAGCTGCTCTGCAAAGAGAACGAAGAAGGAGATTCGAGTGGGGGGTTAGCGTACGAAGTCGATCTCCTGCAGCCCGTGGACATGCTCCCGCACACGCCGCACATTGAGACGATCGCGTGGCTGCGCCGACGTGTCTAAAGCGAGTCGAGTAGATAACTATGAGCTGTATGTCGTGGTACTTCCTTGCTGGTACAGTGCTGATCATAGGGCTGTAATCTATTATTCAAACCTTCAGGAGTATTACGACTGGCCTTTACGACGAGAACACAGGCAGACACTTCAATGCGAATGAGAGATACGGGACGTCAGATGGTGGAGGGATAAGGTTGGTATTTTGGTCGGATGGGCTAACTTTGGTTGCTGTATCACACGTTCTTATGCCTATACTTAGTGGATTCCCAGAGCTTTTGGGCTGGAGTTATGGCGCAAGTGTCTCGCTCGATCGTTCCGCATATCCGCCATTTGGCAATCGAGACAAACACAACAAGAGACAGCAAGGCAGACAACAAAGCCTCCTCACCTCTCAATTGAGCGTGGAGCTTCGCCTCACTGGGGCATCGTGATGAAGGTGGAAGCAGGCTCAACGAGTGAAGACGGCTCGTCCTTCGTCGTCTCCATTCGCCGCTTCAGCAATAAGGTGTACGTGGACTCGCCGACGACTTGAGTTTGAAGATTGCCAGCAAACAATTCAAGATCCATCCAGCACTCGGGTTCGTCGGTTATGAATCAAGTCATCCGCACCCCTGCAGAGATCCACATGCAGCTCGTACACTCGAAACTCACAACAATTGACTAGACTTCCCGTCGCAGCTCCCTGAAACTCCTCTTTGATGAGTTGGACTTCGCGTCCGATCTTGAGAGCTTGAGGGAATATGCAAACAATGCTGACCCGCGCGCTCAAGAACTGCGCGAAACAATACAAGAAGTTCGAGCAGCAGCTGAATCGGAGCTGGCAGTGGTAAGTGGATGTGCGTATGGAGTGGCGCAAGTGTCTTCAACTTGTGCTTGCTAACTGACGTGTGCTACGCTATGTGTTCATGTACTTCGCTGTATAGCTTCGATCAATTCAAGAGCATCTTCGTGAAGAGTCAGCGCATCCGGCAGTACTGTGCAGCGCCAGTCCCGACCCATTCGCTCGACACAGACAGGTATCTTCTGTTGGCGAGCAACCTACACAACTCATTGTGGCTTAGGTTCGCGAATGCCGCCTAGATTCCAAGGGGAACATTTTCGTATTCCCCCCCATTGTTTCGACGCACTGCTAGCGAGCATCAAGCAAGTCCAGGTTCTGTCGTACTTCAGTCAGTAGCATTTAGAAGTCGCGTATTCGAGTTATTTTGAAGACAAGTTTCCTGAATTCGATCTAAGTCAATAGAAACTTTCGGGGTATTATTCGAGATGATCCATTCGACGCCCCAATGGAGACGAAAGTTGATCAAGACACGTTTCACGAAGCCGCTTGGTCCAAACGGACCCCCAACGCGATCTTTTCCGATAACTGGAGCCAGTTGGGATCGATCTATTGTCAGGTCAACAGCTTCACCACACTCACACAGATACAGAGATCTGGCCCAACCGCGTAGTGTACTCTATCCCCCACATCAACAAACTCTGAAGCTATCACCCACAGATGTTGAGCATCAAATGATGCTGGCTGGAATATGGTGACTCCCAACCATCACGGATCTGCGCTGAGCCGCTTGAACTTGAATGTGAAACCCGCACCTGAGCGCCAAACAAGCATCAGTGAGAAACGATTGGTACCTTACTACCAATTGCATGAATCTCTCGGGCGTACGTACCGAGATGGTCGATCGTGAACTGTAAGACGAACAGCAGCAAGACGATCAGTTTGCCCTGCACGAGCAGCATCTGAGTCTCGAGCCCGAACGCGACCTGGTAGATCGGCGAGAACGCGAACTTCTTCTTGAGGATCCCGTGGAGCGTGACGAGCGACGCCGCTTCGAGCAATCCGTAGCCAAACAGGTTGACGACCAGCGAGTAGACCTCCTCTTTGCTCAGGTTGCGGGCATTTGGGGAGAACTTGGCGTTCGGAAGCACGTAGAACACGGGCAGGTAGATCGTGTAGATGATCGGCACGATGCACTCGATGTACTCGACGAGCGCGATGTACTCGCACTTGAAGAGTAGCTACAGGTTTTCGTGGATGACCCTCGTCTTCTGGGCAGGCGTGAGCAGTTCGTTCGAGGTGATTGACGGGCGCCGCACAGTTGCGTGAGAGGCGCGATCGCCGTCGCACTGAAGGCGGGTTTCTTCCATCCTAGCGGAGCGTGAGACGGCGGACGGATGTCACCAATGCCTGCGAGTGTTGAAGGCGTCACGGCAGTGCCATTCCACGAGATGAGCTTCTGCGCCCGGACGTCGAGAAGCTGCTGCTGCGTGTAGTCGAGCTGGTTCCAATACACCTGTCGCTTCTCCAGGCGCTCGAGCATTTGAGTACCTGTGCATGAGAGTTTGTGCTGGACACACGCGCACAGGCGGATTCGTTTCAGGTTCTCCTGGTCGAGTTCGCCGGGCTCCCGGGCGAGTTTGAGGATCGTCGCGAGCAGATCTAGCTGGCCGTTCTCGCCCTGGTGGTACTGCTTGTGAAGCTGGTGCGCGATGGTGGTGCGGTCGTAGATCTTGCGGAGCGAGAGCGCGATAAAGAGCACGTCGTTCAGGATGATGAACAGCACGGCCCACTTGGAGCCTGCGTTCTGCGTGCAGACCGCGTTGTAGAACGCGTTGAAAAACTCGACCGTGAACGCGACCGTCTCCGGCAAGAAGTCCTCGTAGTGCGGCGCGTACTCGGCGACCTGGTTCTTCAGCACGACCTTGATTAGCGGCAGCAGGGGCACGAACGCCAGCTGGTACTCGGCTCGCAGCGACACGAAGGTCGCCTGGTACGCTGGGTAGACGAGCATCAATGAGCCCTCGACGCCGATGAGATTGAAGTACTGGAGCGCACGGAACTTGAATCCTTCGACCTCAGCGAATACGCAGGTACTTACAACGAGGTACAAGCCCATGGTCCAGGGGATCAGCAGCGGCATGCCCCCAAGCATCCGCGCGAACGGGATCGGGAACGCCCACAAAGTCCCTAGCACCAGGAACAATCCCATGATGGCCACGCCAACTGCCACAGAGATCATTATCACTTGCAAGGTAGAAAGCGGCAGCTCCGGCACCCATTTCCTGGATGCAATAGGTTGCTCAGCCCAGCGAAGATGGCGACAACGAGGAAGCGGACCCAGAAGCGGTAGTTTGCCAGATATCCGGTGGAAGGCGATTGAAGTGCGGGGAGTGGCGTGACGAGGCAGACGAACGCGACGCGCCACTTGGACGTCGCACGACAGTATTCCTCCAAGGATTGTAGGCGCTCCAGGGGATATTTGCCGCGCTGGCTGACCTGGTAGCTCTCGTAGAACTTGGCTGCTCGCGCGACAAACCTGGCGCGTCTCGAGCTCGAACTTGACGGCGAGGGCTGCGCACTCCGCTCCACGGCGACTTGACGCCGCGACATGACCGCCGGACTCGATTAATCTCCTTCTGAGTGGAGGTGACCAGGCGATCAGCCATCGCTTTGCTTGGCACTGCTGACTCGTTTGGAAGTGCTGTTTCTGGCGCTGATCACTCGTTCAGTTTAGATCAGTCGAGAAATAGACTCTGGCTCGAAGGTTGAGGTAAGTTAGAGTAGTAGTATTTTTACTTGGGATTCTTGTCCGACTCTCGGCTCTGAGCGCGACCACGCTGCACCTTTAACGAAGCCAGGACAAGACCACAGTTGCTAGTTAGCTAGTTGATCCTGCAGTTGCAGTCGCAGTTAATAAGCTAGCTAGTTGGCTGGGAACCTTCCTGGCAGTAATCGACTCTCTGAATTGGATCCTGTCGGATGCCACTCAGAAATAGCCCCCTCATCAGGACCAGGTAGTGGGCGATTGAGGCAGATGGCCAACGTCAGTGCTGGCTGGCTAAGTACGACCCGGGCAAAACTTGCCACGCCACACACCTCAGCAGATGCGCTATCCCCAGAACCAAGCAGCACCAGCTCGGAATGGCCACGGCGGTACACACAGAGACCCTGACAGCTGACGAGGGCGGTCGCTCGCCGAGTGGTGGAACTGGGGCGCGGCTCTCTACGACAGGATCCGATCAGCGGCCGCGGTCAGTACTCAATAGAGCGACTCCGGGCCCTCGATGAGTACTGTCAGAAGGCGTCTGCACGCCACTGCCCCTGCTCACGATCGTGCTCGCCGCTGAGAACTTACCGCTGCAATCGCCGCAAGATGGCTGGGCTACGAACTTCTGGTTCTGGATTCGGTTTTATATCCTGGTGGTGATGATCATCCTGGGCATCCTCGCCCAGATGAAGACCTGGATCCCCGAGCTCCCACTCACAAAAGTCAAGATGGCCGGCTTTGCCACCACGATGCCGATCCCGTTCGTCGCGCCGAACGTCTACGTGGTCTCCCAATGGGCGTTCCCGATTCCGTTCATGGTGGTTCTCGACATCCCCATACTGTTCGTGATGCACACCGCTGGGATCAAGGCGGTTATGAGACTCGGGGTGCTCGAGAAGATCTCGAATGGCCAGGCGCGTTTCAAAGAGTACCTCGTGCTGCTGACCTCCCAGACCTCGCTGTTGCTCATCTATCCAGCGTACAACGGCGTCTTCCTGACACTGTACCCAGCATTCCAGGTCCCCTTTGTCGCGCTTCTGATGGTGATCAAGGTCTCGACGCGGAATGCGATCGCGCACTTTGAGCCGCAGCTCGAAGGCCACTTCACCGAGATGATCGTGTTCGCTGTTGAGATCTTTAACGCGCTCTACATGGTCGTGTGCATGCAGAACATCTACTCGTTCTGGATCGTCGGGCTGCTCATGGCCATTGGTCTCGTGGTCACGATGACTGTGCTCCGGACGCTCTCCAAGAGGTACACGCTCGCCAAGGAATTTCACAAAACCCAGTCCGTGAAATCCCAACTAGCGCTCTTTCATCAGGTGCTGAGTCTTGTGCAGCAACCAGGTCGGCTACACTCGCACGGCTTCGATGATGTCCGACTCCGTGCTAGAATATCGCATCCTCTGTCGTGGACAAACGTCGGGATCCTAGAGAGCCTCGGCAAGGCGATGCTATTCGGAGATAGCAACCTGAAAACGAATGATCTATCGGCCGCGGCACCAGTGATCCCAGCTCGGAAACTAGTGCACGTCCTGCCTCTTTAGAAGATGCCCAGCAAAGTCCAACCAGATACTATCCCGCTAGAACCTCCACGGACCCAGCCAGCGACAGAGTCTACAGCGAGCCCAACAACATGCAAAGTTACCCCTCCAACCGCTGGAGAGAGCTTGCATGTCTCAAAGGAAAGTAGCAGCGCGCTCGTGACGCAAACGCTCCGGTTGCTCTTCCACTGCGCGTACCTCATCCTCGTCGAGTACGTCGAGTGGATGATCCCGCAACTCTACGTGATCTACCTTCTCGTGTTGAAACAGCTGTCGAACTCAGTGTACTTCCCAAGCGCGCACGATCTGGATGGTGGTGAGCTGCTTAGCTTTGTCGCGACCATCCTCGCCTATGCTGCGCTGGAGTTGGTGCCGTTTGTTGGGCTGCACCTCGCGGTCGCGGGCATGTTTGGCGTCTTGCCTCTCTACCAACTGGCGTTCATGCTGGAGTCCCAAGTGGTGCTCGTGCAGGTAAAGCTCATCGTGTGGCTCTTGTTCGCGCTCGAGTTCAACGCCGACCACCACGGTACGTACGCAAACTCTTGTGCGTGTCTCCTCTGTGAGAGTGGTATGAAGGATCTGATGTACATGTTGCCTACCTCTGCCGTTGTCTTCGGAAGGCGTCGACTCCACGTTCAGGTTTAAGTGGATGGCCTAGACAAGCCCTACGATAGTCAACGACTTCCAACCACTACCTATCCCACAGCTCGGTCCGGAGCTTCCGTTTCAAGTATCTATCAAGGAAAGTAAATTCAGCATGGAGCTCTCTCAGTTTTGGTTGTTTCTAAGTTTGTCGACAACAACTCTGTTCGTTCACCTTCTCCCCACGATACCACCAGCACTGACCAGCAAGAGAAGAACACACAAGCGCCTCAGCAACGCCATGAGAAGCCTGCGGGTGCGTCCGACGCCAGCAATGCCACCGGATTCCGCCCGTGCTTGGATGGCCCTGAAAACCACCGAGTTCTTCAGCTTGATTTCGACTTGGTGGACGCTCGTGACGCAACTCTGGGGTAAGACCCAGGTCAGCCGCCGCGGGCAGTACTCCGTTGAGCGCCTGCTAGAATTCCACAAGTACTGCGAGAACGCGTCCCTCCTGCGCGTCGTTGGCCTCTGCGTCACTGCGCCGCTACCTTCACTTCTCTTTGTGTTGACCGAGGGCTGCATCTCTCTACGACCGATCGAAGACGACAGGGTCAAGAACTACGTCTTCTGGATTCGCTTCGCGGGAGTGACGGCGACGATCTCGCTGAGCGCAGCCGTCCAAGCGAAGCGGTGGATCCCCGAACTCCCAATGACTGGTTGGGGAATGGTCCTCCTCTCAGCATGTATCGGCGCCGCTACGGCAGCCTTGACGGCTGGCTCGGCCACTCTGTGGGTGTTCCCGATCCCGTTCATGACGGGCTTCTGTGTACCGACCGCTGCATGGGCTGGATCGTGGCGGTAACGCTTCTGTATGGACGTGAGTGTCTCAAGCGGATCCCAGATGGAGCATTCCGCTTCCAGCAATACGTGAAACTCGTCGGCGCGCAGGGGCTCCTGATGATCGTCTACCCGACGTACCACGCCATGTTTCTACTCTGCAGTAATGATGGATGGTAGTGCTGCTCATGGTCTGGGATTTGTTCCAGACGGCACTGACACTACTACATCTGCTCTCACGAGCGGCGCCAGCCCGAGAATTTCTGGAAACGAAGCGAGCTCAAAGTCAAGGTGGGGGTGATGCACGTCCTGATCTTCTAGAGAACGCGGTCAGCATTTTGCGCCAACCGGATGGTCTTCACGATCAAGACATACAGCAAATCCGCCTCTACTCTGGACCTCTGCGTTGCCTCTCGGCTACGAGTTGCGAGATCTTTGAGAAGATCGGCAAGCAGCAAGTCGTCTCCCTCCAACAGAGCTATCGCGGTCTCGACCGTCAGTCAATCCAGGAGCAGTTTTCCTCAAGGAGCATTTCCATCTGTTCAAACGGTTCTCCGTTTGCGAAGCCGAGTTCTTGGGCGATGAGAAGTGGGAAACCGATGGCGTCGGGACCCTCGATATCGAGTGTCACTGAAGCAGCGGAAAGCCCTCTACCTGGCGCTTCCACCCCTCTAGTAGCCTAAGATTCTGGATCCGACGTAGCGGCGAAACAGCGAAACTCGAGCTTGCTCAGCCACACGCTCCGGTTGCTCTTCAATTGCGAGTATTTGGTGTTCGTGGAGTACGTCGAGCGCGTCATCCCGATGATGTACGTAGTGTACCTGCCCGTGCTCAAGCACCTCCCAAATTCCGCCTACACTCCGAGCGTCCATGAGCTCAGCCACAACAAGCTGCGCGCTGTCATCTTGAATACAATCGCGTACAGGTTCCTCAAGCTCCTCTCATTCGTGGGCCTGCAGCTGGCCCTACGAAGGAAATTCGCATTCTCGTCGCTCTACCAGGCGGCGTTCGTGCTCAAGTCCCAGCTGATCCTCCTGCAAGTGGAAATGATCGTCTGGCTGCTCTTCGCGCTCGAGTTCAACGTCGACCACTACGGTGAGAGCCCGTAGTTGCTACTCCAATTGCCTCGCTTAGGGGGTGAACTGATGACACTGTTGCGGATGATCTTTATACTCTTCCTGCAGGTGCAGATTTTACCTTTCAGTTCAAATGGATCCAGTGAGCCGTTCTCTGTCTAGGGAATCGATGCTATGGACACGTATTCTTCATATAAAGTTTAAGGCTGTCATGTCATCAGAACGCATTGTATTTTTGGTCGGAAGCGGAAATTGACAATGACACCCACACAGGTGAAGATCTGAAATAGTAACATGACGTGCTCCATTACCACATCATACACACTCGCGTAGCGCTCTGAAACACTCAACACGATGGGAGGCGTCCAGGTCGCCCCCACCTCGCTCATCCCGTGTCCAAGTGACCACCAACCGTCCCGCTTCACCAGTTCCAGAGGCGCGAAACGCACCCGCCGGTCGATGTCAAGCGCCTGGAGACGCGGTATCAAGTTCTGGCACGGCATCCAGATCAACCACCGCGGAAAATACTCGGTGGAACGCTTGCAAGCGTTCGGTGAGTACTGCCAGACGATATCGCTGCTTCGAGTGCTCATGATCTGCATCCTGACCCCAGTGCCAACGATCGCGATCGTCGGAGCTGCGGAACTGATGCCATTCCGCCCAATCTCAGAATGCTGAAGAGCCAACTGCAGCATGTGGATGCGCCTCGCGATCATGACTACGATCGTCACGCTCTGCACCTTTCTGCAGGCCCGGTCCCTCGTGACAAAACTCCTCGTCTCCATACCAGCATCAATGGTAATTTCAGTGTGTACCTCAGTGGCGTACACAGCGATGATGACCGTGCTAGCAAGCTACTGGGCGTATCTCGTTCCGTTCACGATCGGTGTGGGGCTCGTGCCGTGCGTCGTCTCTCTCGCGCTCTTTTACGTACTCTTCATAGGTCTCAAGCCGTTCCGAGAAGTGCCAGGTTTACCCAAAGTCGTCGTGCGCTACGGTCTCTTCCTCTCGACCCAGGGCTCGCTCGTGCTCATCTACCCGGTGTACAACGCTGTGTACCGAGCAGCAGCTCCGCGGTTCTAGCCTGCGCTCGTTCTGATGCTTCCGGTGATGAAAGTGGCGCTGAAGAACGTGATCGCGCGGCTCATCGATCACCACGAGGATTACTTGCCCGAAACTGCGGTGTTTACCGTCGAGCTCTTCAACGCGATCTGCTTGATGACGTGTACGCAACAAGGCGGGACAACCACGACCGCGTTGCTAGTGATCGGACTCGACCTCGCGAGCTTCGCGTTCTCGCTTTGGGAGTGCGCAAGAATACGATTCTCATCGAAGAGTACTTTGTCGCCGAGTCTCGCCACCTCGCTCACGAGATCCGGTCGCAACGAAACTTCACAGCGGTCACGATCGAGTTACTCAACCACCCTGAAGAAATCGTCGAGACCGAGGAGATCCAAGACATTCGAGGATGGTCCAGCATCACCCACGCAGTCTCGTCGAAGAATCTTGCACTGCTTGATGACTTCGAGACCGTCCAAAGAGCGTACACAGCCACCACCGAAGCCAGTCGTCCAGCCGAAATACCGAGTGCCGGCGACGAAGTGTCCCATCGGCAAACAAAACGATCCTGGTCCGCAAGACCCTGCAGACGCTGTTTTTCTGGGAGTACATCGAGTGCGTCATCCCGTTCATGTACGCGGTGTACATGTCGGTCGTGATCCACTTCCCCAACGCCGAGTACCACCCTGAAACCCGGGAGTTGGCGCAGAATGGATTCGCGGGCACGATGGACAGTGTGCTCTTGTACTCGGCACTCGAGTTCCTGTCGTTCTTGCTGCTGAACGTCATCTTGACGCGCAAGTTTTCGTTTCTCCCGCTCTATCAACTCGTGTTCGTGCTGGAAAATCAAATGAACTTGCTCCAGGCCAAGATGATCACGTACTTGCTCTTCACGTTCCAGTTCACGCTCGACCACCTGGGTACGCGACTTTTTTTTCTCTTTTGCTCATCATCTTGGTGAGCTGTCGACTCACATTCTGTTCACAACTCCTGCGCAGGTGCAGATTTCACGTTCCAGTTCCTGTGGCTTCAGTCCCGTCACGACAACGACAAAATGTGATTTTCATTTCCAAGCATTCATACCTGGAGCTTGTGAATCAACTAGGTAGGCACTTGGAATGACTGGAGCTGTGAACGCTTGTGTCTTTTGTCACTGGGTGAGTAGTAGTATTTCATTTCCATACTTCCTCCAAGCCAGCTATGGCAAATAATAATAAATCAAACTATGCACACACACACACTTACTACAAAACTATCAGGGACGCCGCTCTTCGTTTGATGCACTTCTCAAGCTCGGCTTCGTCGGCGCTCGGCGCGCTGTGCTGCTGCCAGCAGACTCGGGTGGTCCAGCAGCTCCTGTACGCTCTGGAATCTCTTGGACGGGTCGACCTGCAACATCGTAGAGAGCAGGTCCAGGGTCGCGAACGAGAGCATGTCGTCCATCTTCCACGCGCGGAGCACGCCGCGACAGCCCACTTTCCGGAACGCCTGGAACTCTGCACTCAGCGGCGACGCAAAGTCCACAAGCGGCGACCCCGTGAGCATCATGAACAAGACCACGCCGAGTGACCAGATGTCCGCCTTGATGGGGTCATACGCGCCGCCGACACCTTGGCTTTGCACGGCCTCGGGCGCCACGTACTGCGTCTTGCCCACGCAGTCCCGCGAGGGCTTGTCTGCCAGCGCGCTGAGTCCAAAGTCCCCGATCTTGCAGATGCCGTTGTGCAGGAACACGTTTTCGAGCGATAGGTCGCGGTGCGCGATGTTGTGTGCGTGTAAGTACTGCAGTCCGCGCGCAATCTGGAGCAACAGGTCGAGCGCGTGGTCCTGCGCCACGCGGTTGCCCGGCTGGTCCATGAGGTACTTGAGCAGGTCGCCCTGGTTGCAGAACTCCATGACCAGGAACACGCTCTGCTTGTTCGCGTACGCCTCGAGCAGCTCCACCACGTGCGCGTGGCCGTCGAGCGCCTGCAGCCGCTTGGTGATGCGCCACTCGCGCCAGAGGTCTACACCGGGCTCGCTCTCGTCCGCGACGATGCGCACGGCCTTGACCACTACAGGACGCAGCGTTGGCTTCATCGTGTTTGTGTCGTCCCCTTCGGGCGACGGCATGCAGATCTCACCGCTGTAAATCTTGGCGCTCATGCGGCCGCTGATCGTGATGCGATGGCGTCGGCCGCTGTTGGCGATTGGACCGAGTGCGCTCATAACTAACTGGACTGGGATTCTCCTCAACTCGCGTTCGTAGGTAGCTCTTGGCGTGTGTGCGTGTGGAGGTGTGCACAGGAGGCGGCGAAAGCGGTTGTGAGGACCTGTGTGGACCTGCTGGGCGAGCGCTTCACTTGCGTAAATCGTGCGTGAGTGAATGCGAGAGACGCGGTGGTGGTGGAAGAGAAAGAGCGCAATGGTGGGCGTGCGTGGCGCGCGTGGTCTGCCTGCGCCGTCCATTCGCGCGTGTGGGCGAATTTACAATAGCTGCGATATTGGGTACAACCTCTATAAAGTTGATGGGATGACAGATAGTACATGAATGGTGACCTTGAGCAGTTTTGTAGCATAAAAAGGTGATAAAAACCGCGGAGTTGAAGTACAGCAACTGGTGATGCGCAGCGCGCCGACGGCCGACACCAAGCAGATGCGAAAAACCCAGCCAATGACACATTTGATGCAGACGAGCCATTTTTTGGGCCAAGCGGGTCATTTGGGGTCAAACGGAGTTTGTCGCTTCACTTGCGGTTTGTACGAAAGCGCGACAAAACCAAACAGCCTCGCGATACGGACATATTACGTACAGTGACCCACCCGCTTTCGATAAAAACAGTTTTACCCAAAAGCCACGTCGCATGTTGTCACTCTCGCAATTGGCCAATCACGGGCCTGTGACGAGGTTGAAGCTCCCTCCTCCCGCTTCTTTTTGGAAATGACGCCGAGCGGCCCACGCGGATAATTGGCCTTGGCACACACTTCAGTTCACAACCACAACAGACGAACACGATCATAATGCCAACACGCGGTCTGAACTCGGCGGTGACGTACACCAGCGTCATCGCTCGCTCGCGGCTTTGGCAGGTTTGCCTGCTTCGTCACTTCAGGAAATCAGACAGGGATGTTGGCTGGTCTGGATGCTTATTCTTTTTGAGGGAAAGTCGCTCTTGATCTTGTATGAAGCCAGTAGGTTGGTCCCTCGCCTTTGGCAAGTTGTGAATCGCAAATAATAATAAGGAATCGAATCATTCTCGTTACCACCACGCAACAAGGTCAAGGTCGTGTGAATGGACAAACAACACCAAACTGCTGTGTGCGTGTGTGAAAAAGGCAAAAGCCAGGCCACGAGAATCTTCTTCCAACCAACACAAATACATAATACTGGATAACTCATTCTTCTGGTCTGCCCTGTCTCTGGCGCGATCCTGACTTGTCTCTGCACCGGGATGGTGCGTGCGTCACGTGGGTGACGCACGTCGGCCCTGCGCCAATCAGACGCGAGCAGCTCCAAATCGCTGGACAAAAGAACAGCGGGCAAGTGTACCCAAGCTGTGCACCAGTTTAACCATAAAATTCGAATAGGTGCATCATGCCGATGGTGCATCCAGTTGGTTGATTTGGTATGCAGCAGTGAGCACCAAGACGTCACTGAACGCATACATTTGCACCATACCATACAGCGAGAGCCCCAATCCTGTCATTTCGCCAAAAGCGAAGTGGAGCTCGCGGTCAAGTCGCCGAAGAGACGGCGTCATGGTGAATATGAATATGCTCGACGAACTTCCCAAGCAACAAAAGTGAGTGTGCTTGAAGCTGCCTCCGCAGCGGGTGCACGAAGTGGTGTCTGCCTTGGGCATGAGGCGTCGACATACTGGGGGACAAGAAGAACAAGAAATCAGGCTGCATGAACTTTGGGCAACGTAGGCGGTGAGATCGCTGGTGCTGGCTGCTGCTGTATTCTAATTGACTCAATGCGCGTTCATGCAAGCTGTGGGGCGGGTGGTGAAAAGTGCAGCGGTCCCAGTTTGACTTGCTCCTTGTTGCCCCTTATCAGGAAATGAATGGCTACAAACACGCACGAGATAATCACGTGGTTTACGTCAGAAGCCTGAAACCAAATCCGATCCAGTGCCATCCGATCCGAATTCGACAGCGAGCCTGAAAATACACTCGAACGAGATGGAAACTCCAAGCCGTAGGATCGCATTGACGCTGCACGGACGCTTCGAATGCCTCCAAGAGGCTGCTGTCAGCGGTCTTCTCCCAGGCTGAACATGATTCTCTTTTTGTCTGCAAGACAGCACATGCGAAGCAGCAGCTCGCATCGCCATCATCACGAGATCTAAATTAAGCGTTCGAATGTGTCTACGTCGGAGTTCCGCCGAGCGATCCAGCTCTTGTGGCGGAGTTTCATTCACTACCCAAGAATCAGCAGAATGAACTCGAATCCAGTTCATGAGATCCTCGAAATAGTCGATTACGCCGCGTATGCGAGTCAGCACCAGCAATACCCCAACGCCATCGCATCGCGTTTCCAGAATGATTCAGCTTAGCTAGCTAGGTAGCTAAGCTGCTGGATGAGCCTCAGCCAGTGGCTGAACGACTTCACAGCTTTTTTCCAGCAAACTGAGTGAGCGCGCAGACCGGATCATTATACTCACTCTTCAAGAAGCCTCCGACTCAGCAACGCACTTGGAAACACACTCTAGTGCGCTTGTCTGAACTTCCTCGGTTGTCTTTTCGAAAGCACCGAACCGCTTCGTGAAGGAACGTCCTGCTGCTATCATCATGGGCGCCAAGAAGAAGCACGACTCGCCGGATGATGAGAAGCAGTACAAGACGCTCATGGAGTTCGGCGCGTAGCAGCTCCACGAGAGCGTCGCCTCGACCATCGAGACGACGATCGACCACACGCTGCCGCAGATGGAAGTGCACTTCCACAACCTCAAGATCACAGCTGACGTCGTGGTCGTGCAGGCGGACCATACTAAGCCCGAGCTGCCGACGATCTCCAACACGATCAAGAAAATGTTCACGATGTGCTCGATGAAGAAGCACGCGGAGCGCAAGAACATCTTGAACCAGATCAGCGGTGTGTTCAAGCCTGGTACCATCACGCTCGTGCTCGGCCAGCCTGGCTCGGGCAAGTCGTCGCTGATGAAGATCCTCAGTGGCCGCTTCCCGCTTAACAAGAACGTGGTGGTCGAGGGTGACATCACGTTCAACGGCAAGCCGCAGAAGGAGTTCAAGGACCGCCTGCTGCAGTTCGTCTTGTACGTGAACCAGCGCGACAAGCACTTCCCGACCCTCTCGGTGCGGGAGACCCTAGAGTTCGCGCGCCGCTTTTGCGGCGACAGGCTGACCCCAAGTCGAGGAGAACTTCTTCAAGAACGGCTCGAACGAGGAGAAGAACGCCGCTCTTACCATGGCGCGCGCGTTCACGCATCACCACCTAGACATTGTGGTCCAGCAAATGGGACTCAAGGTGTGCGAGGACACGATCGTCGGTGACACGATGGTGCGCGGCATCTCGGGCGGGCAGCGCAAGCGCGTGACGACGGCTGAGATACTCTTCGGCAAGAAAAACGTCATGATCATGGACGAGATCAGCACGGGGCTCGACAGCGCAGCGACCTACGACATTGTCAGCACGCAGCGCAGTGTCGCCGAGCGCGCGCACAAGACCATCATCATCTCGCTGCTGCAGCCTTCCCCTGAAATGTTTGGGCTCTTTGATAACGTGCTCATCCTCAACGAGGGTGAGGTTATGTACCACGGATCTCGCGAGCGCGTTGTCGAGCACTTTCGAGACCTCGGCTTTGTGTGTTCACCTCGGTGCGACATCGCGGACCTCCTGCTGGACCTTGGCACCAACCAGCAAAGGCAGTACTAAATCGGCAACGGTGGCATGAAGCATCCGCGGAGCGCGAGCTCTTCAAGGCGTCTGAGGTGTACCAGGACACGCTACACAGCCTCGCGGAGCCGATTAACCCGGTGTACCTGAGCGACATGAAGGACTTCCTCGACGTGCGCGCGACGTTCTAGCAATCGTTCTGGGACAACACGTGGACGCTCATGCGACGCCAGATCATGATCACGGGGCAAAACACGGCGTTCTTGAAGGGCCGAACCGTCATGGTTGTCATCATGGGGCTGCCCTATGGGAGCACGTTCTACCAGTTTGACCCAACGAAAGTGCAGGTGGTCATGGGCATGATCTTCGCTGCGATCCTGTTCTTGTCGCTTGTGCTCTTCTTGACCAACATGACGTTCGCCGCCTGGTTCTTCTTCCTCGCGGCGGTCGCGTCGGACCTGCACATCGCGAAGCCCGTGTCCATGGTCTCAATCCCCTTCTTCGTGCTCTTCGTGAGCTTTGTGATCTCCAAGGACCAGCTGCCGGATTATGTCATCTGAACCTGTTGGATCAACCCGATCGCGTGGTGCCTGCGCAGTCTCGCGGTGAACTAGTACCGCGCGGATGACTTTGACAACTGCACGTACTAGGACGTGGACTGCTGCACCAAGTTCAACAATCTCACCGCGGGCAAGTACTACCTGTCGCTCTTTGATGTCCCGTCCGAGAAAGAGTGGGTCTACTACGGCATCATCTTCACGGTCGTCTCGTACTTCGCGTTCATGTTCATCTTGTTCCTCGTGCTCGAGTACAAGCGCTACGAGACGATGGCCAACCACGCGAGCGTAACCAAGGTCGACTGCGAGGAGCAAACGCAGGAGATCGTGTGCCGCAGCGCCGTGGTCCAAATCTCAGCTGTCGAGACTGAGGAGCGCGAAGCCAAGCCCAAGCATCGCGTCGAGCCTGTGACCTTCGCTTTCGAGGACCTGTGGTACTCGGTGCCAGACCCAAAGAACCCAAAGGAATCGATCGACTTGCTCAAGGGTATCACGGGGTACGCGACACCGGGCACCATAACAGCATTGATGGGGTCCTCGGGAGCGGGTAAGACCACGTTGGTGGACGTGATCGCTGGACGCAAGGTGAGCGCAAGATCTTGCGACAGACCTCGCGATTCGCCGATCCACTGGCTACTGTAAGCAGATGGACACCCGCTCGGAGGCCGCGACGATCCGCCAGGCGCTCACGTCCAGCGCGTTCATGCGCCAGCCGGCTAGTGTGCCTGCGTCGCGCAAGTTTGACACTGTGAGTGAATGTCTTGACCTGTTGGACATGAACGGCATCGTGGACAATATGATCCACGGAAGCTCCACAGAGCAGATGAAGCATTTGACAATCGGCGTTGAGCTCGCCGCGCAACCGAGTGTGCTGCTCCTGGATAAACCAACCAGTGGACAGGACGCGCGCTCGGCGAAGGTGGTTATGGACGGCGCCCGCAAAGTCGCCAATACGGGCCGCACGGCCATCTGCACGATCCACCAGCCATCGTCTGAGGTGTTCTTACTCTTTGACCGCCTGCTACTCTTGAAGCGCGGTGACGAGACGGTGTTCAACGGTAATCTCGGCCCCGAGTGCGCGAACTTGATCTCGTACTTCGAAGCGGTCCCTGACATCCAGAAAATCCCGGCGAGGTACAACCCTGCGGCGTGGATGCTCGAGTGCATTGGTGCGGGCGTGACCACAGGGTCCACCACCGGCCAAGAGGCGGACTTTGTCGGCATCTTTGCAAAGAGCGAGATGAAGCAGGCCCTGAGTGCGGACATGGCTCAAGAGGGCGTGCTAACCCCTGTTGCAGGCATGGCCGCGCTCTCGTACGACCACAAGTTTGCCGCGAACGCGAGTACCCAGATGGTGTTCCTCATGAAGCGCTTCATCCACATGTATTGGCGCACGCCGTCGTACAATCTCACGCGCGTCGTGATCTCGATCATTCTGTCAGTTCTCTTTGGCATCGGCATGATCTTCCTCGCCACGCTCTTCAACGGCGTGATCTCGTTCAACAGCGTGCTGCCGATCGCGTCCGAGGAGCGCACGTCGTTCTACCGCGAGAAGGCGTCGCAGATATATCACCCGTTCTGGTACTTCCTCGGCTCGACGGTCGCGGAGATCCCGTATGTGCTCGTAAGCACGCTGGTGTTCACCGTGATCTTCTACCCATTCGTCAGCTTCGCGGGCTTTGCTGATGGCGTCGTGTACTGGCTCACCGCTACTGTGGTCGTGCTGCTCATGACGTACATGGGCCAGTTGCTGGTGTACGCGATGCCGAGCGTCGAGGTCGCGGCGATCATGGGCGTGCTGCTCAACTCGATCTACTTCCTCTTCATGGGCTTCAACCCGCCTGCCGACAACATCCCCGAGGGTTACAAGCGACTCTACTACACCACGCCACAGCGCTACGCGCTCGCGTTCAGCAAGTGCGACACCCCGAAGGGAAGCGATATGGGCTGCCAGACGATGCGCAACGCGCCTGTGGGCATGGGCGCGGACATGACCATCAAGGCGTACGTGAAGGAGGTGTTCGACGCTGACCGTGACGGCATCCCGCGCAACTTTGGCATCATGATCGCGTTCATCGTGGTCTTCCGCTTCCTGGCGCTGCTCTCGCTGCGCTATGTGAACCTTCAAAAGAGATAGACGCATCGGCTCGGAACGATGCCTGTTTAGGTGGCTACTACCTAGGTACCTACCTCCTTCATATCGATCTCTATTCCCTACTTTACCATTTATTCAAGCCGGCAAACAATTGCATCCTTACATTGAGCACACACAACCTTGCCCTCCAATGTTCTGCTTCTCTGTGTATCGCGACGACACCAGAAGCTGCTCTTACTGAAGACACCCAGCCGTCACGAACTCATGACGAAAGTGTAACAAAGTCATGTATTAGAAGGAATGGCCACCTGCGATGGAAACTAAAGCTTCCATAGGCACAGTGTGGCTTAGTTCTACGGGAAACTGCTCATAAGATGCGCTGCTTCTTTGTCGAAGGGAGGACGTGGCTGTTGTTCAAGAATCTGTACGTAAGGGGAGCACGAGCGGAGATTTGGTTGCCAGATGACGAACTTCTTGCAGCTGTGGACGCTGGCTAAGGGGTTCGTTGTCTTACAACCTCATCTCCCACACTGCTGAGTAAAACAGATCGAGATCGAGATCTAGTACGGAAATCCATGGCTCAAAAGCCCTCTCTTGCTGGCCACCCATTCTTCTGTGGGCGACAGCAGAGTGAAACAACACGTTGATTGGGACAGCAGCGCATTTGTTTCTCGACTCGACTCATGTCGAGGAAGAAACCAGAATGATGGGAGCATGGGAGAAAGATTCAAAGCGAGTAAGAGCATGAGAGACTGGTGATTAATCGGAAGAACACAGGTTACAGGCCGTCATTGATATTGAACATATGTGTGGGTGGGTATGGGTGTGGATGACAAGTCAACTAACTTTCCATAGCCACTTGAACTTTCAAGTACGTGGCGATATCGTGTTTCCATACCCACATCTCGGATGGCTACGCGATAAACTCTGAATAATCATTCGGTCTTTGAGGAATATCGAACGAACGACAAACAAAACGAGACGAGAGTTAGCTCGGTGGTCGGTCTCATGGAGCCTGCCTTCGAGGGTTTCCTTTGTCTCTGCTTTCAGCATTTCCATGCTTTAGTGGAGCATCCACTCCATCTTTCGGTGCACCATACTCGCCACAGGGGATGTATAAGACGCAAGTGGCTCAGTGTCCACAGCCATGAGCGCAATGGGACTTTTTCCACCTCCACAAAAAAATCTCAGAGCGAGGAGATGAGTACTCACTCGCGCTTAGGCTCCTGGTGAGGAATTTTAGTATACCTGCACGTTGAAGTGAGCTCTTCGCTCATGCTTCAGCCTATTCCTTCATGTGGCTTGCAACGCTATATAAAGTTGAACGGGGAGGGCGTAAGGTTCCAGCAGAGTAAACGGGAGGACAGCAGCATAGAAATGCAGCAAAGCGAAGATGAGCGACCACGACCATGGCATATTATTCACTCATTCTCCATCAACCAGTATGACCTCTTAGCAAAGCCAATCACGAGTTAATCGCCAGAGTAACAGCGCGCCAGGGCATCTCACCTCACGGTACTGTAATCTGCGATATCGGTCGACTCAAAAAGCAGCGTGATCACCATGACGCCGCCTTTTGATGACGAAGATGTCTCGCCATCGTCGCGTTTATCAGACCACTCATTCGGATCCCCCCACGCTCATGTTCCCAATGGACCCCGAGGTCTCAATAGGTGGCTTATTCTACAATACGCGCTCATCTGCTCAAGTCAAATTGCGCTGGAAACCTTCCGCCTCCCATCTCCATCCCTCCAACTACTCGACTTCAACGATGACGGACGCTGGTATCTGACTTTGAAGCGGCTCGATTGACGGATTAGCCTCAAGTTCTCAGTTGCCTAAACGATAACGCTAATGTACAGTGGGTCTACGATCTACGATCTGCATGTGTGTCCGAAGATGATGCGAATCGTCGCGAGGGGGACAAGTCGTGGCACGTCGCGGGTGGACGGACGCTGGTATCCTGGCGAACGGATACGCTATCCAGGAGCGGATTGACGAGACTGTGCACGCCGATCTCTTTCTGGTCGTACCGCTCCCCGCACTGGTGAAGGAGGACAGTCTCAACAGGGTCAACCAAGACGCAGGTGGACCGCAGCGGCAGCTTGTGGTCCTCAAGAAGAGTCGACAGTCGCCCGCAGTCCGGGACAAACCTCGCCAAGAAGCGATGACATGTACCACGAAGTGCTGATCGTCGATCGCCTACGTGGGCTGCCGTCGCATGCGAACGTTGGTCGATACCTGGGCTCGTCCGCGGACGCTGAGTCAGCGCAGGTCGTGATGGAGTGCTGCCAGCGTGGAGACCTTTTCGCGTATCTGGCGGCGCGACCCGAGTCCCGCATGACTAACCACGAAGCGCTTCACGTAGTCTCGCACCTCGCAAGAGGGCTTCAGTACCTACACAGCCACAACATCGCACACCGCGATCTGTCGCTCGAGAACGTGCTCCTCGGTATGAACGGACAGTTCAAGATCTGCGACTTTGGGCTCGCCTGCGACGCGAACCAGCTCACAGCGAACACGGGTTTTCGGATGTACTACATGGAACCGAAGCTCGTGAACGGCACGCTGTACGATCCGAAGAAAGCTGACGTGTGGTCGCTCGGCATCACGCTGTACATTATGCTCACGGGCTCGCCGCTGCTGGAGCTTGCGTCCTCGGACACGCATGAGCTGCGCGCGACTCGCGACATCGGCTGTCGCGAGGTCTTCCAGTTGTGGTAGACCGAGCACTTGTTCGTGGAGTTGACGCTGGACTTGTTGACACGGCTGCTGCAGGTGGACCCGACGATGCGCTGCGAGAGTGCGGAGGAGATCCTGAGCCACTCTGCCGTGATCGATGCCGCCGCGCGAGAACACCTGATGAACGGTATCATTTGATGAAAAGAAGCGCGCGCTGAGATCACGGGGTGTATGAATGGGGGGAAGATACGATGTGAGGCGCGGCGCTACCAATTTATAAATTGGTACTGAGATGAAGTTGTACGAAGGTATGTGACGCTGCTGAAGATTGTCAGTGACAAAATGGACACGTCCGTAGTAGAGAGCCACTTTCAAGTTATGCGTGACGATGATTCAAGGTTAGTAGGTTAAACACTACAGGTTCCTGAGCGTTGCTACCCTACCCGACGTTGGTATTGTGGAAGCTGTTCTCGCCTTTGATCCTAGATATCGGAACTAGCACCTGGCAATCCTGGCAATCCGCTCCTGGATACAGTATCTGCAGCGACCACAGATTCACGCATCGCAGTCACGGGCCATCGCGGACGGAGACTGCTGGTTCATCGTCACGATGTCCGCTTCAATTAAGTGGACGCGCGCGATTTCAGCACGGAGCGCTTGGATTTCCTGCTTTTGCTGGCGGAACGTGTCCTATCAGAGAGAAAATCAAACACCAGATAATGAAGTTCAGTATCCAATCTGGTTGAATTTGTCGATGCAATAGATACGTGCCTGGCGCACCTTCTTTTGCCGACAGTAGCGTCGTGACGCCTCTTGCACCCGCACCCGCTGCTTGAACGACTCGAACTCCGCGCCGTTCATGTCAACAATCGCTCTGTTGTCGGAAGGATTCTCGTGCCCAGCAGCGAGCGGTATCTGTATCTGTGCCACCACCCTTGGGGATCGTGGTATCGGGTTGGATCGGAAGACTGACGCAAAGTCCAGACGAGCGGATGCAGGTTGGCGCACCATTGATGAGATGAGATCACCGGCAGAGTCTTGGCTGGCATTCTCCGACGCCGCTGACAATGGTGATGACTGGGCTGCCATATCAACGCTCTTGCTCTTTCGCTTGCGCTCGGTAGCACCAAACGTTTGTGTCTTCCTTGATGCTTTTGAGTAAGATGAGGTTGCTCTGGTCTGGCCGCTGCAATGTGAGGATCTTTCTATTTCTCGCCTACCAATCACCAGTCATGTTCGCACCCCAGCATTGGTTGGAGCCGCGGGCGAGACGCATTCTATAGGTTTGCAGTGCGTGTGTTTGCTGGGGCTGCCATCGCACACACTGTCGTATTTCAGGTTTGGGCGAGCTTTCCGCTGTGTGTGGACTCGTATTGCTGGTCTGCAAGACGACTGTGATCAGCGACAATCACGACAGCGGCAACGGCCTATGTTTCCTACGGGAAACTTACTTGGCTTGGATTCCGCTGTGAAAACGCGCACACGCAGCTTCGCTCTGGTTTGGATGGTAGACAAAGACGACGGCGGCTCATCTGAGATTAAGTCTGCAGAATGATGGTTTCCATCTCGCTCTGGCTGTGTGGAAGCAACATTTCTCAATTCAGTCTCGTCCCACAAGCAGACACGAAAGATGCGTGTTGGCGCCAAGAACGGAAAGAAAGTTGGCTCGAGCATTGATTGACGTGTCGTTGCTCGCTTGGATCGCAATGCAGGTCGCTGGCTGGTGTGCGATCAAGCGCGCTTGAATTTCTCACCTTTGTGAACCTTGCGTGTGTGCTGGATGAACTGATCTCAAACGCGTGAGTGTACCGTTACATCGCCGCAGCTTGCTGTTCAAGCGGCTGCCTCATTTCGAGCAACAAAGCAGAGCCAGCGAATGTGACCTTCTGCTGCTACCATTGCGGTGCAGCATCATTTCGTGACAGACAAGTGTCAGAAGTTAAATACGACTTGTATTGGTTGTTGTACGTGAACAAGCAACCCGCATCCCAACTCTTACGTGCTATGACGACGTTCACATGGCGAAAAGAGCAGCAAGCGTAGTCAAGAGCAAGATCAGTGTCATCGAGCTCGATGTCAATATGCTCGACGCGTCACTGGATCCCTTCACTTTCTTCTTTGCTCCCCCGTAGCACGGAATCTCGCTCGTCGGTATCTTTGCCAGCGCTGTGAGCAAGTCGTCATGGGCTTGCTGCCAAGACGTCGTCTTCATGAGTCCATAGTGCGTGCGACCGAAAATACCCGTTTTCTTGTCGAGCGAGTCCTCCAAGTAGTATTCACTGTCTGGATTCAAGGCCCAGAAGTAGGCGCCCTGAACACTGGCAGCATATTCGATCAAATAGTCCAAGATCGCAGTCTGTTGAGGTTGACCAGGACCGTAGACACCACTGAAAGAGCCGAGCACGATCGGTCCTTTCCCCTCTGCTGCGATCGATCCAAACGCCTCGTTCATCACTTTCTTGTACTGCGCGACCAAATCTGCTTGCGGGAGGTGGGCGTACGTCTGGCAGCCAAACTGTGACTTGGTGCACTTCAGCTTGGTGGTAGATTTGGCACCGTCCACGAATTCCACACACTCGGATGTTGTCTGCGTGTCTTCAAACTCAAAGTCTGCAGTGGTCAGTGAGCAGTTGCTTTTTGACGTGTAGAAGTAGTTGCGAGGGTAAACACCGTGCGAATGCGCGTGTGGCGCGTACACCAGCTTGTTCTCCAAAGACAGCTTGATGGGGTTGATCGTTGCGTTCTTGAAGTTGCCGCCGTCCCAGTAGTCGCTCAGTTCTTTGTAGTCGTCGGCGACTTGGAAGCGCTGGTATTGGGTTGGCGAGCTCGCTCCTCCGACGAAAACCAGCCACTGTGGGCAGATCTCTAGCACGCGGTTTCCAAGAATCTCGGCGGCTTGACGCCAGTCGCTCTTGACGTTCGCATCCTCAGCTTTCGCGTTCCACTGAACATCCGACATTTCGTTCTTGAGGTCCACGCCGATGACGTTCCAATGACCGGCATTGCACATCGTCCTCGCCAGATACGTCACCGCTTGATACGCCGGGGACTCGGTGATATTCACGTACGGTGGTGTGTACCAATACGCATCCTTGTCGTACCTGTCCAGCAGGTGAATGTCGAGGAGGACAGTGATATACTGGTCCTGGAATGTCTGGATCACACGTCCCAGCAGATCCAAGTAGCGCACGGCGTTTAGGTCATCAAACGACGTGAACTCGCGATTCTCGTACGAGTGAATAAACCCCAACTGTGGATGCGGGTCATTGGACACGTACTCGGCGTTCAGCGGAAGTCGGACGGAGTTGAAGCTGTTGTTCGTCATAAATTCCAACACTTTTTTCTAAAGTGCAAGGCAAATCAACACGCATTAGCCACTCGCACACTCTCAACGTGTAGATGATGCATAGTGTCTGTCACTCACCACTGTGGTCGCCTTCACGCCCTCTTTGTTGAGCATCTCGGTCCCCCAGAGGCCATCGGGGATCATGTTCTCTTTCTCCATGCCGCTCCATGCCACGCCCTTGATCTTGATCTCTGTCTCGATGGTCGCATCCAGCGGGTCCACCGCGACGATTTTGCCGTTCTTCGTGATGTAATTCGGCTGTCGACACTCTACCAATAACAAGCAAGCGTACACCGCACCCACAATTGTCAGCATCGATACCCGCAGCGAAATACGAAGGGTGCCTAGGTTTCAAATCGCCGTCTGTACCTAGAAACGCATCGCTCGTCGTGCTGAACAGCAGCGCGCCGGCCGCCGCCAGCGACAGCATGCGCCACGCTCGCGTCGCCACCGCGTTCTTCATCTCTCTCTCTCTCTCTTTGCTGGACGCTGCTTGTCTTGTAGTCTTGTAGGGTGGTCGAGTCGACTTATGCAGGAGCCGGCGAATTGGGAAGTGACCGCACTCTTCTACCGAGAGTGAAGTGGAGTAAAGAAGTGAGAGTGTGCTTGTTTGGTTGGCTGCACCCAGTCTGCTGGGGGATGCACCCATATCCGAGTGGCTGCTGCCACCGACTCGAAATATCCCCACACCCAAACCAGAGCGACTTTTTTTCATCGCCAAGATTCCTTTTTTCAGTGGATTGAAACAAATCATGCCGAATGACACACCATTTTTTGGTGCAGCGTCGATGTCATAAATGCGTACCTTGATGTGCTCTGCCATATCATCTAAACTCCGAGATTCGTACTGATTTACGTTAGCATATCAGGTCAAAAGAGTGGATACATGTATGAGAAAATTAATCGCTCGCGGAACCACACATTCTGAACCTTTCGGACTGGCTTCATTGAGTGGTTTCAATCAGGCGCAGGTGCAAAGAAACCGACAAAAGCAAGTTCCAATTCATTCAAGTTGATGCTTGGGCGTGAATATGCATTTCACAGTTTAAATGTACCCTCGTCACTATTGCACACGACTAGTTACAATGCAGTGGAAGTTCCGCCATTCGTTTCGTGATCTCATAACGCACACATAGCATCAGTATGATATGACACCAGAGTGGCATTTATAAACTTACGAGGTACATGTAGTTCTATCAGAAGGTAGAGCTACAATACTTGATCTCTTGCAGCAAAATGATTGGAGTGGTGGTGATGATGGCGAAAGCGAATGCTCGTGAGTGAACCCAACGGACAATTTGTGACCAAGAAGGTGCCGCGGATGTCAAAGTTGAAGTGTATTGTTGCCACCACACGGACAAAAAACGACCACTTACCCATCGAAAGGACCTCTACCAATATTATAGCCTACAGGCTAACGAACGGATCATCCTGCAACACGAAGAGTAAGCATCTCGCGCTATCTCTTTAGCAATGAACATTGGCTCTTGGATCATGAGTGCGTGGATCAGAAAATACATGATTATTAATGATGCATTGCTTCGAATCCCTGCTGCGCGGTTATCACCACGACCGCCTGCATACGTATCGCCCCCACAGCCGCTCGCCGCCTCGCTGCGAGTGCCGCGTTTTACCTGACTTCATGTTATTGAATGTGTTGCTCGATATGATTTATGAGCTGGAAAATTGGATGTGGCGTTTCGATTTCGACGTTTTCGACGGCCTTGCTACAGTCGGTCTAAAAAAAACGCATGTCAAATTTTGTATCTTTCGACATTAAAAGCATCACAAAGTTCACATGAATGTTTATCGCATTTGAAGGGTTATGAAACATGACAGGCTTACCAACTCCCTTGACGAAGTTTGTCAGACCAAGGCGGATGCACAAAACGTTGGCCAAACTGTAGCTAGGACACTGAGGATTTCCTCCACCAGACGACTGGAATATGTGTTGCTACTCTCTCTCTTGGATGGCGCTCTGGAGCTCTGGAGGGCGACGCCCCAGGTTTGAAGTTGTAAGGTCGGTGCATGTCTGCATCAGCGCGGTCGCCGCGGTGGGGTCGCAAACGCTGTTGATGTCATCGCGAAAGCAGTGCTGGGTTCCTTGATTTCGCCTGAGTCAAATGAGACAAAAAAAACAGTCTCTCATAGCAGGATGTGGCGACACGCTGCTTTGTCAACTAGAGGTCGTTCAGTTGACGCCGAGTTTCGAGATGCCTGGAACAAAACAGTGGGTGGTCTGTAGACTACTTTGTTGCGGACATTGCAGCTGCCAACATTCTGTGGGACCAGACGAGATCGCTGACGTCAGATTTATGTTACTGCACCTCCCTGAGAAATTCTTTGTCTCGTGCCAAGCCATGTCGATCTACTTACCAACATTCTGCTGTGGACGCAGATAGTACACCGAGTCCAACGAAGCCGCACATTGAGACTGGGCTGGTTACTTCGCTCGCGAGACAGAAGTCATGCGCGAGGGATGTCTGAGACAAGGAGTTAGCCGAATTCGACCGAAGGTCAATTGGAGCTTTCGAATTGACTCGATTTCCACTGAACTACTACTGTAGATGTGAGACTCTGCAAGAATGACGCCAACCCGGAAGATTGCGTGAAAATCCAGCCGACTTAAAAGAGACCCGAGGCCCCAAGCAGAGGATGAACAGGAGATAACACTTTTCAAACAGCACGGACCAGTCTCCAGTCTCTAGCCTCCAGTGTTGCGGTAGTCAGTGTATCTTTTAACTCGTCTCGTCATTCGCCGAACTCAGTGTACCGTGTCATTCGTTGCGTCGTCGTCCAAGTTGCCGCGCCTTTGCATGATGGCTTTTCAGCGCACGGACAGAACAAGCGAACAGTCCGTGTCGCGCTCTCAAGGCTCCAAGGGATTGGCGGACACCAACATGATGGATGAGATCCTCGCGCTCCTGCTCCAGGACCACAGTAGCAGCAGCGACGAAGAGAGCAAGAAGGAGCATCACTACTCTGGAAGAGACGGCGCGACAACGACGAAGGCGAA
>JAADVN010000176.1:0-28823 GCA_023335535.1 Globisporangium spinosum
GTGTCGTTTTTGTACCCGCTGAGCGCGTTCTCGCCTGCCATGGAGGAAAAGGAGGCGGCGGCCGCGTCGGACGTGATGTTCCTCGAGGTGTCGTGCCAGATGAGCGCCTTGAGCATGTAGAGACACTGAGAGCGCGAGAGAGCAGTTAGTGATTTGTGGTTAGTTCGTGGCGTGTTTTCCTATATATCTATCTATACTAGCAGCAGGATCAGCAATCGCATCCTCGGCTATGCTTGGGCTGAGTGCGTGTTGCTGGCTGCTGTTAGAGCAATGAACACATCTTTTTTCCATTTGCAAAGATTGCGTGTTTCGGTGTCACTTTCGTTTCGTCCAAGTTGAAGACGCTGGCATTCGATGGATGGTGCTGATCAACACTTTACCAGCTCCTGGTTTGGGTTTGATTGAGAGCGACAAATGTTGTCCAGTCATTTGAAATCTGCTCTGGAGCATACGGATGAAAGCTCTGCTTGCGGTGTTAGAAAGAAAAAAGAGAGAGAGAGGTCATACTTCATTTGTGTTGTAGAGCAAGTCTTGATTTCACTCGCCATCATCGTGAAACATTCATTCTCGTCGCTTTGCTCAATGCAAATCGGACAGAAAAGCAACCACCGATTTCCTGTACCTAGCTGATAACAGGTTTGTACACCTCCAAAGTTCTTCCCGTTCCTTCGTCTGAGGTTGACCTCCAAAGAGAGAGTGCGGTCGCATGTGAAGCTCCTGGCCCTTTGGTTTGGGATCCTACTTTCTCCGCTTCGCCTGCTTTTTCTCCGCCTCGAGCTCAAACTCCTCGGCCTCTCTTTCTGCTGCTGAGGCCAGAGAATAGACACTCTCAGCCGCGAGCACCGCGGGCAGCAGCGGCGACGGCGACACCGACGCGCATCGGTAGATGTCGACGCAGCCCATGGACGGCATCGGGTCCTTCGCGGACCCTTCGCACTCGCTCGTGCCTTCGCGTACCTGTAGCAGTCGCTCCGCGAGCTTGGGGGTTGGCAGCGCAACGTACACCCACTGCTTGCCCTCCCAGTAGACCTGCACCTGCTTGGGGGACTTGAGGTCCAGCGCCCAGCAGATGCACTGCTTGATATGGAACGTCTTGAGGTTCCCGCTCGCCGCCGTGCGCACCAGGTGCAGACGCAAGTAGCACTCGCGCGACGGCGTCTCGGACTCGTCTGGGAACGGTCCGGGGATGCGAAGCGTGTGCGCCGGCAGGAAATGGCTCACGTGCAGCACGTTGCGGAACTGCAGCAGCCGGTCGTCCAGTCGATTATTGGTGTTGCTGTAGTTGGCGCTGTCGCTTGCCTCCACAGTCGTCGCTCTCTGACCAAGACCCGCGATCGCCATGTTCGGGATCCCCAGACCGCAGCAGACGCGAAGGAACACAAAGCCCGTCATGAACGCGTCGTAGCCTGCCTGGTGCGCCTGAACGTGCTGTTTCTGCTTTTGTGGCGGGGACAGGGACGATGCAGAAGACGTTCTCGATGCGCTGTTGGTCGATGACCGCTCCGAGGGACTCTTGATGCGAATCTCGGCGCCGTGAAATGGCGTTTTGGAGAGCGCTTCAAAGACCGTCTCCAACGCACTGTGCTGCAGGTTGTTGGCAAACATGTCGAGGTTCTCCATCGCGTGCGTGACCATCTCCTTGGTGTCGTAGATGCCTCCTCTATGAAGAGAATGGCTAAGATCGTTAGTGTCACGTTCACTCTCAACGTTGCCGTCACCGCCACCGCCGATCCACGCATTCATCTCGTGCAGAAACTCGGAGCAGCGCGATGGCAGCGGCTGGTGGAACTTCTCAAAGCACTGCATGAGATCGAGCAGCAGGTTGTGCCCGACCAGCGGCTTCCGCAAGCTCACGAGCAGATCCATCAGCTCCGTGAATCCGACCAGCTCGAGGTTGCGCTCTCGAAGCTATAAATATTGACAACATACCAAACACACACAGATTTGGTTCAGTGTCACAAGTTCACCATAGCTGCACTCTTCTTCCTTGGCCCTTGCTTTGGTGCGTACCTCTTGCTGTGAGATCTGCTCGTAGGCATCCAGCAGACACTGCTTCTCCTTTGCCGAGTTGGTCGCAACCAAACGCACGCGGCGCTTCCACGGGTTCTGCTGCACGTCCTCTCCGCAATTGTCCGCTTTGCAGTCAAACACCGCGACGTTCGGGAAACTCTTTTCCAGATGTTGCACGAGCACGTGGCGGCGGAACGGTGCCAGCGGCTCGCTGAGAAACACCGCGCTGGGCCAGTCCGAGCGCAGTTTGCCCTTGTGATCGTGCTCCAAGCCAGCGTCGAGAAATCTCTTGGCCGCTCGCAGCTCTGCTGGCGAAGAGGGTGTTGCCGCGCTGCCTGTCATGGTGCTCGGCTTCCCACTACCACTGCCATCATCGCCACCATCATCAGTCTCCATCTCGCCATCGTCGTCTTCTTCATCACCACCACACATGTCTTCCTCATCATGCGCGGCGCCTTTGCTACTGGCGTTGCTGCTACTGCTGGCGTTGCTGTTAGTGTTGCTTCCTCTGCGACGGTTCTTGGCGTCGCGCCGCCCGTGCTTCTTGTTGATGAACTTGTGCGACGCGAAGCGTTTCTTGATCTTCTTGGTCATGTCCTGCAGGAACTCGCGCGTGTCGGCTGTGATGATCGCCGGCACCTTCGGGTCGAACTTGCGCAGCACTTCGGGTTGCGCAGACTTGGCGAGCAAGCCACCGAACTGCTTCTGGTCCGCGTGCGACAAGTAGCTGATGCCGTCGTCGATCCACGTGTTCAAGTCGAAGCCATGATCGCGGATGTACTGCAGACACCGCGGCTGCACGAGGAAGCGGCGGTCCGGCAGCTCGCTCGCCTCGATCTTGGTGAAGCGCGGGAAGATCGGGAACTGGTACGTTTCGACGTCGAAGCGCCGCGCGTCCGCGTCCCATGTGAAGCAGCTCAGCCCGAACTGCACGAGCGGGAACTGCTGCGCGTTCGTGCGGAACTGCTCGTAGCGCTCCTGGATCGAGTCCATCATACTCGGGCGGCAACTGCAACAACAGCAACAACAACAACACACACCCATCCATCCACGCATGCATTCACACACACGCATACAAACAGAACAACACAGCGCATAAGTATACCATGCATATGTACATGCGATCGGCTGCTGTATCATTGATCCGTCCACAGAAAGTCACGCTGCGCTGCATACACTCCTGCTCAGCACAATCAGTGAATGAGCAGCGAGCGACAGGATCCGCGAGTGTGCGCGTGCTCCTTCTTCATTATCAACAACACAGCTCAAGATACTATCGCAGGCACACACACGTACTCTTGCAGCGAGAGCCCGCCCATCTCCGTGTCGATCGCCACGAACGAGCAGCCGCGCACGAGCGCGCGCAGCTTGGGCAGCGTCGCCGTGAAGCGCTGCCGCCCGATCTCCTCGACGTGCACCTCCGACTTCATCGCTGGAAGCGAAGAATGCGCATCAACAGAGCGAGAGGGTGGGTAGCAGCAAGTTGTGGAACTGAAGTAACTCTAATAAGAAATGAAAAGTAGCAGTCGAGTAAAATAAGTACGCTTTCTTGGACCGAAATTGTCGGCTTGCGTACTTTGTGGTGTGGAAATGAAGGCACCAGAGAACGCTGGGTCGAAAGTAACACTTCCGTTTTTTGGAATCAGGAGTCAGATACGAAAAGTAACAGCCTAGAAAGGAGAAGTACGATAGGTCTGAACAAAAATGTGTGCTTGCGTACTTAGTGGAACGGAAATCAAGGTAAAGATGCCTGGACAAGACAAGACAAGACAAGCGGCAGCTTTGATCCTAACGACTCTGTATGTCTCTCTCTTTCTCACCCTCTTTTCTCCAGTAGGCGATCTAGCAGATGACTTGCTTCATCTTCTTACGCGAAGGCTGCTCTCTCTCTCGATCTTTACAGCAGTGTATCAGTAGTTGCTCTCTCTTTCACTTTCTTCATGTTTTCTTTCTCTCTCTCTCTCTCTCTTTCACTTGCAAACGCGTCACCACCATGTTCAAACACGGCTGCCTGTCTGTCTCCACACTCGCCAAATGGACGGAAGCTACTGCTTGCCATTGAGCTTGTCGAGGCAGCGCAGACCTTGCTCGTCGTAGTCCTTCTTCAATATCCAGAACTCGTCATTGTCCTTCATAACGTCGGCGAGGACACTGCCGCCCAAGAACACCAGGTGTTTGCGGCGCGGTGGGTCGTTGATGCGCAGGCGGAACTTGCTCAAGCGCGACTTGTCGCCCTTCAGCACGTCCTTCAGGTAGCGGTCCTTGATGTCCTTCTCGAGGCGACTCGGGAGACCAGGGTACATGCTCGAGCCACCGGAGAGCACGATGTTCTTGAAGAACTCGCTGCGAAGATCAATGTCGGCCTTCATGCACATGTCGAACACCATATCGCTCAAGCCGGCGCCTTCCACGTCGATCAAGCTCGGGTTGAAAAGCGCCTCGGGGGCTTCGAAGCGCTCGCGCTCCAAGCGGATCTGGCGGCCATCAGGAAGCTCATACGATTCTTCAAGAACGGTCGTCTCGTTCGCGAGCTTGCGCTCGGCTTGCGGGTCAAACGCAACGTAGCAGAGCTTCTCCTTGATCTGACGCACCGTCTCAAAATCCGCAGTGCGGTTGAACGCGTATCCGCGCAGCAGCAACAGCTTGATCAAGTACTGTGTGATGTGACGCCCCGCGACGTCCAGACGGCAGATCAAATGCTGCGGCACGTACCCTTCGTATACTGGCACGACGTGCGTGACGCCGTCGCCCGTGTCGATCACGACACCAGTGACAATACCCTGCGCGTAGAGCGTGAGCATGGCCTGGGTCGTGATGTTCGTGCCTTCGAAGCCGTATTTCTCAAACATCATCTCCACGAGCTTCTCGCGGTTGCGCTTCGGGTTGAGCGGGGGCTCGGTCAGCAGGATGCGATGACCGTCCGCCGGGTTGATGCCCAGACGCTCCTTGAACGTGTAGTCCCAGAGCTTCTCCATGTCGTCCCAGTTCTTCACGATGCCGTTCTCCACGGGGTACGAGATCTCGAGGTTCGATCGCACAGCCGCGGCTTCGTCACCAAACATAATGTCCTATGACACAACCAAGCAAGAAGACGCATAATGAGAACAGGTGCGGATTTATACATCGGAGACAAATGGCTGTAGCGCATCGCACCTTGAGCAGAATATCTTTCTGCACGGCTTCTTCCGCGCGCAGAATCGGACGTCCCACCAGCGACGGGAAGATGCATTTCGGGAAGTTCTCAGCAGCAAAGCCCACTTTCACAAACTGCAGCCCCATATACACACATGTGCACATACATACAGAGAGCAGATAACATAAAGAAGATTAGCTATGTGTCTACTGCTGTCAGCAAGGGAAACCCTTCAAGCACGCGGGATTTGGTGAGGGGCTTGCAGTCCACACAGAGCACTAGCAGCAAAGCGCACGCACCCCCGTGCCGTTGTCGCACACGACGATCTTGTTGGCAGCGACCATCTTCGCGTCTCTCTGTTCTCTCTCTCTCTCTGCGTTCTCGTGTCGTGGAGGCGTGCGCAAACGGACAACTTGCGCTCCCTCCTCTCCTGTTTCCTGCACTGCTTGCTGCTTTCTCTTCTTCGAAGCTCAAGAAGCACAATCACAGTCACTTCACTCTGGTATCCTGAATGCCCAGTCCAGTTTTGCCTATTGAGTCGTGAATCACAAACACTCTTTTTACATGGTACGCTTCATAATAGTTTTAGTATCATACCGTATTAAAGAAGGTATTTCACGTTATTCAAGAGGTGGTATATAAGGTTCTAAAGGTATTTTGTAAAAATTGTTTCGGAAGGGTATTTTTTAGCATAGGCATCTATTACAGTAGGATTTCTTCAAAGTACGCTCTTGACAGCAATCAAGCGAATTTATAAAATTGGGATATTTTAGCAGACACCTGTGAATTGTCGGCAGCAAACAATGCGTATTTTAAGAGTTTCTAGTACAGTAGAGTTTATGTTAGTATCGTAGTGGGTTCTAGTATGGAGGATACGGTATACCACATTGAAGGGAGGAATCGGCGTGTCCCAGTTTCTTCACTCCAGATGGGGAGAAAATCAGGTTCGCTTTTGCACGATATGCTTCGATTGTGCGCTGTTTGACGCAAGACATGACAGAAGAAAACAAGACGCAAACAAGTGTTTGGCTGTATGAGCAGCGAAGGCACGCTTGCAATGGAGGTGTTGGTGTTGTTGTTGTATTGGTACAGTGTTCAAATATATACACGCTCTGCAGCGAGATAATTATGTCCTAGGTTCACTAAATATTGGCGGGGGTTTCAACCGCACTGTTGCTGGAGGTTTCACTTCAGGGAGGAGGGGGTACACGCCAGTGTCTGGTTCCAAAGAAGCGTCGAGTGAGCGGACGAGGAATATATGGACTTCTCGCTTGGTGCTCTTTATCTGCTGCATGGGCCGCACGATGCTGTGTGACTGTCTGGGGCTGGATGGCTAGATGGCTCTTCGTCAGTTCTTGTACCACGTACCACGAGGGGCCATGTGGTTCGCTTCAACTACTCTGGAAGCCGCTTTTTGCTTCGCTCGCTCGCTCTCTCTGCACTCACTCACTCCTCCTTCCCGTTTGAAAGTGGCTGCTGGGTTCACGCTGCCAGCCGGAAGCGGTGTGCGGTCTTGCAGTCCAGCCCGCAAAACTGGTCGTAGTGGCTCAGTTTCCGCTGGAAGCACTTGGCACAGTTCGTGCACCACCGCTGTTCCTTGCTCGGCTCGTAGTCACTGCACGCGTCGCTCTGGCTCGACGGCGTCGTCGGGTGCGTGCGCATCGCCAACATCGACACCACACTCGACGAGCTCGACGAGTCCACCCACGTCGTGTACGTCGGGTTGCCTTCCTTCGCGCTGTTGCTGACAAAGCTCGCCGCCGGGCTCGAGAACTTGTCGCCGCCGACGATCTCGCGGAAGTTGTCGCGGCGGAACGCCTCTTCGTCCTCTTCGCACACGATTGTGTCGCGGTCTTCGCGGTGGAACAAGCCCTTGAACTTGGACGAGTAGTAGCTCAGCGACACGAGCTTGCGCAGGCGGCTCATCTCGTCAAAGTTCTTCTGCGGCGACGCGGTCGCGGCCGATGAGGTCACCGACACGGTCGTCGACGCCGAGGACGTGCGCGTCGGCATCTTCGCGACGGCGCCGTGCGGGTTGAACACCACGAACTCCTTGGCTGCGTCGTTGCCGTTGACCATATTTGCTGTTGCTGTCCTAATAGTCTGAGATGGCTTCCGCGCTGTTGGGTCAATTCGGGAATGAGCTTAAACAAGATACACAAAGCAAGGCAAGGCAAGTGGTGGTGGTTCACAGATGTTGTTGGAGAGAAAGGGGGGAATGGATGGGGGGGGAGACGGGGCGGGAAACGCTTTCTCCTCCTTTTTTTTACTTGTTTTTTGTAAGGTGCTTGTTTTTTCAAGTCAAAAACCTTGAAAACGAAACGAAACAAGCGCTTGCGTCAGTGAGGGCGACGACGCGACGGCGAGCTTTCCATAGTGACACCAAGTGAAAAGCGAGCAAGCAGCGCGATGGGCTCAACGGATGCGACAGATAGGTACACGACCAAATTTGCTCCTGGCGAAACCAAAATGCCAACGGCAGATCGATTGAGCTCCTGGCAAAGCCAAAATGCCAACGCGCAAAATTATGCTTGTTGTGTGCACTTTGAAGGCAAAAAGTGGTCGCTTGTCGACATGACGAAGGAGTCAAGGAGACTGCGACGTTTTACCGCCAGTCATTCAAGCGCTCTATGGTGGTCTGATGCGTGCAGGATGAGGAAGTTGCCCGCGCTGCTCGTGCGTGATACTGATGCGGGCGGGTGGGATCACCACGGAGACATGTTTGGATCCATTCTCTGCGAGTGCTTCTGCTTTTTCTGGAGGTTGATGTTGATCATCAGAGAACCGTGTGTGTGTGTGAGTTACGGCTGAGGCTTCAGCCTGTGTGCGGTGAATACAGGGCTAAGTCCAATGGTCGTGCTTCCCATTGTCATGAATTTTAAAATGCCTTTGATGCGATCGGATCCTCCATTAAATGACCAGTTGCACATTGGTCCTCGTTTTTATCAAGTTCTATTGAACTCCTTGTGGATCTCGAGCAAACGCCGCTTTTGCTTTTTTATGGGCAAGGCTTCTCACATTCCATTTTGACACCGCGCGTACAGGTGATCAAGAAGGCGGCCCGGAGGGCGTGGCGTGCCTCCCCCGCTCGGAATCGTGAGCTGGCCGTGCTAGGAGACGCGCGCTCCCTGTCAGCAAGCAAGCAGTCCCCGCAATCCCCTCGTTCATACCTCCGAAGGTCGGTTGCGTCGCGAGAACCATGGAGCGAGCCTCCGTTACCAAGTGTCTGCGGCAAGAAGTCGATCCTGGGTGGTTGCATGTTCATAATAACGCATTTCCTTGCAGCACCTGGGACCTCATCATGCCTGCAGTCGTCAACCTGGCGAGGAGAGAAGACAATGCGCGACAGATAGGTCTCCGACCTGAACCGAATCGCAGGCGGTCATGCGGTTGCATGCATGCATCATGCGTGCATGGCAACCTCGTGTGGGCGTAGTAGTCCAGCCGTGTGGGATATATTGTTAACAACACGTTAATAATACCAGAAAGCGAACTTTCTCAGTAGAAGAAGAGCGGCGGAGAGGAAGAGCGCGCGAACGAGCTCACGTGTGAGGACTCGCTCATCGAACGTGCTGTGTTGGTACAGTGTGTGAGTTAAGTGCATTGTCTTGCGATGAGAGTATGTATGCAGCACGTTGCGGTGGGAGAGTAGTTCTTAGTACCCAGCTGCAGAATTTATCGAGAGAGGAAAAGTGTTCAGACTCAAAAAGCCTCGCAACGGAAAGGCGATCACGACTGGGATGCACATGAAGAGGATGGTTCCACATACGCCGCAGCGCAACAAAGGAGAAACAAGCGGAGGGGGCAAATATCGGCATCTCTTCTTGGTCTGGACTGCTGCTCCCACTTTATTCGAACGGATAACTGCGTGCCAAGCTGAAATACACACGCTCACACACAAACAATGTTGATGCTCTGGCATCGAGATGCTCGTCGCGATAATAAGCAATGTGCACTTTTCGATGGCTGAAATGCTTCACTTCAGGCCGTATTCACAGGATGAAGAAGATGAGAAGATAGAAGCTTGAGAGATACAGCATTTCGTGATGAACACCCATGTTGAACCGCTCATAATGTAGGGACTATCCGAAAGGTCCATTCGCCTTCTACTTTCGTGCAATAACCTCGTACGATTCACTATGAGGAGCGCTATTTAAATCTGTGACAAAATGCACTGTCGCAAAATGGGGTTTTCACGAAATTCCATCAAAACCATTTGGCATCTTGATAGTGACTAATGGCTGTATGAAGAGGTGCACTCCCTCTAAGCTCAATGAATTGCAAACACTGCGCAATTCATTTTTCTCACTAGCTTCCACGTGGAAGCTGTGTTGGTGCTTCGGCGCAATTCATTCGAGTTCGCACTCGCAATTCATTTGCTTCTCGTTTATCTTGGTATTTGTATTGAAACCCTCCTGGATACTTTTTGGGTATCGAGAATCTTCCACCCCTCCTTTCTTTCCACCCCGCCCCAAACGAAACTCGCCGCCTCCCTTTCTTGCTTGGTTTGTTTGAGCAGCCACGCCTTGCTCACTCTCAAAGGGAAACCCCGCACCCACACGGCGCGCGGAGAAGACAAGAGAAGACAAGAGAAGGGAGAAGAGAGAGAGAAACGCGCGCGAGAGCAGCAGCAGCAGCCGCGTGACGAGACGAGAATGAGTGACGCTCGAGTGCGCTTGGAGCTGGTACGTTTGCTCGGCTCGCTGTCTATCTATCTATCACACCTGAGGGTTTGTTTGCCTGGCGTCGCATCCAGCCATCCCCCCCTTTTGATTGCTCAAAAGGATGTAACGTAGCAACTCACACGACTTGTTTGTAATATCATCTATCTAACGGTATGTATCGGAATCTGATTTTAAATGGGTCGCAGGAAACCCCAGCGGCCGTGCTCAAGCACTTTAATGTGACCGAAGAGAAAGGTCTGACCACTGACGCGGTAGAGAAGCAGCGCGCAGTGTACGGGTTCAACGAGCTCGACAAGGAAGAAGGAACGCCGCTGTGGAAGCTGGTGCTGGAGCAGTTCGACGACGCGCTCGTCAAGATCCTGCTTGGCGCGGCAGCGGTGTCGTTCGTGCTCGCCTACTTTGAAGGCGGCGAAGAAGGCATCTCGGCGTACGTGGAGCCGTTGGTCATCTTGGTGATCTTGGTCTTGAACGCCATTGTGGGTGTGTGGCAAGAGTCGAACGCGGAGGCTGCGTTGGATGCACTGAAGGATCTGCAGCCAGAGAACGCGCGTGTGCTGCGCGATGGCGAGATGATCACTATCCCAGCGCGCGAGCTCGTGCCTGGTGATGTGGTGGAGATCCGCGTCGGCGACAAGGTGCCAGCGGACATGCGCCTGATCTCGATGAAGACCACTGCTATTCGTGTCGAGCAGGCTCAGATGACTGGTGAAAGTACTTCGGTGAACAAGGAGATCGATGCGCTTCCAAAAGGAACGGAGGACGTCATCCAAGCGAAGACGAACCTGCTGTTCGCCACCACGGTGGTCGTCAACGGTCTTGGTCGCGGTGTCGTGACGGAGATCGGTATGAAGACGGAGATCGGCAAGATCCAGCAGTCTGTGCAAGAAGCTGCTGACGAAGAAGAGTCGACTCCTTTGAAGAAGAAGCTGGATGAATTCGGTGAGCTCCTCTCGAAGGTCATTGGTGTGGTGTGCCTCGTCGTGTGGATCATCAACTACAAGAACTTCTTCGACCCATCGCACGGCTCGGTGCTGAAGGGCTGCATTTACTACTTCAAGATCGCTGTCGCCCTCGCTGTCGCGGCTATTCCAGAAGGGCTTCCTGCTGTGATCACCACGTGCCTTGCTCTCGGCACGCGCAAGATGGCGAAGAAGAATGCGATTGTGCGCAAGCTGCCATCGGTAGAAACGCTTGGTTGCACGTCGGTGATTTGCTCGGACAAGACCGGTACGCTTACCACGAACGAGATGTCGTGCGTGACTTTCTCGCACCCAGGCAAGTCGGAGACGGAGCTCATCACGTACGACGTGGAAGGACACACGTACGCGCCTATCGGCAAGGTCCAGGGTGCTCCATTGACGCAGTCGAAGACCATCAGTGCGATCTCGAAGATCTGCGCTATCTGTAACGAGTCTGCAATCGAGTACAAGGAAGGAAAGTACTTGCGCGTGGGTGAGCCAACCGAAGCTGCCCTGAAGGTTTTGGTTGAGAAGATTGGTTTGCCAGAAGACCCTGCCAAGCAGGCTGAGTTTGAGTCGCTTCAGAGCTCCAACCCAGCGAAGGCTGTGCAGTTCTGCAACGAGTACTGGCTAGACCAGCACAAGAAGTTGGCGATTCTGGAGTTCTCTCGCGACCGCAAGTCGATGTCGGTTCTTTGCTCGAAGTCTGGTTCGTCGACGGTGGGCCGCGCCACTCGCTCGGCTACCTCGAACCAGAACATTCTGTTCGTGAAGGGTGCGCCAGAAGGTTTGATCGACCGCTGCTCTAGCATTCAGCTGGCTGACGGCACCGTGAAGCCATTGACCAGCGCTGGTCGTCAAGTGATCTTGGCTCAAGTGTCGAACCTCGCTCGCAAGTCGCTCCGTTGCCTCGCGTTGGCGAAGAAGGATGACCTTGGCGAGTTGGGCTCGTACGACGGAGACCGTCACCACCCTGCGCACAAGTTGTTGGAGAAGACTGAAAAGTTTGCTGAGATCGAGAAGGATTTGACCTTTGTGGGTTTGGCGAGCATGTTGGACCCTCCACGTCCAGAAGTGCGCCCGATGATTGAGACCTGCCACACCGCTGGCATTCGAGTCATTGTCATCACTGGTGACAACAAGCTGACTGCTGAAAGTATTGCGCGCAAGATTGGTGTCTTCACGGACACTGAGGATGTGTCGCATAAGTCGTTCACTGGCGCCGACTTCTTTGCGCTCCCAGAAGCGAAGCAAATTGAGTACTTGATGGACAAGAGTGGTAACGGTCTTGTGTTCTCCCGAACGGAGCCAAAGCACAAGCAGCTGCTGGTGAAGATGCTGAAGCAGCAAGGCGAAGTCACCGCCATGACTGGTGATGGTGTGAACGACGCGCCTGCGCTGAAGCAGGCTGATATCGGTATCGCTATGGGCATCACCGGTACCGAAGTCGCGAAGCAAGCTGCGGACATGATTCTGGCGGACGACAATTTCGCCACGATTGTGTCTGCTGTCGAGGAGGGTCGTGCCATCTACAACAACATGCAGGCGTTCATTCGCTACTTGATCTCGTCGAACATTGGTGAAGTCGCTGCTATCTTCTTCACGGCCGCTCTGGGTCTCCCTGAAGGCTTGATTCCAGTGCAGCTGCTGTGGGTGAACCTCGTCACGGATGGCCCTCCAGCCACGGCTCTGGGCTTCAACCCTCCTGACAAGGACATCATGACGAAGCCGCCTCGCCGCAGCGACGACGTGCTGATTAACGGCTGGGTGTTCTTCCGCTACATGGTGGTCGGCATTTACGTCGGTCTTGCGTGTGTGGGCGTTTTCGCGTACTGGTACATGTACTACGACGCGTCTGGCGATGGCCACACCCTCATTACGTTCGACCAGTTGACGCACTGGACGCAGTGCCACCAGTGGAAGGACTTCACTGTCAACAACTTCGACGGCATGGACTTCTCGGACGACCCGTGCCGTTACTTCACGGAGGGCAAGAAGTCGGCGTCGACGCTGTCGCTGTCGGTCTTGGTCGCGATTGAGATGTTCAACGCGCTGAACGCGCTCTCGGAAGACGGCAGTTTGGTCACGATGCCTCCATGGTCGAACCCGTACCTGATTATCGCCATGGTGGTGTCGTTCAGCATGCACTTTTTGATCCTGTACGTGGACGTCTTGGCTGACACGTTCAGCGTGACGCCTCTGGACTTCAACGAGTGGCTCGTGGTGCTGGCTTTCTCGCTTCCTGTGATTCTTATCGACGAAGTGCTGAAGTTCGTCGGACGTCGCATTAGTGCGCGCGAGCTTGAGGCGCGTCTTGGCGCTGAGAAGAAGAGCCAGTAACCGATGAGGAAGAAGAAGAGCGACGGAGACTCGGTCGAAGAAGAAATAAACGAAAGACTTTTTAAAAAACGTCCTCTGGTTGTTCTCAGCGAGCGAGCTGTTGTCTCTTGCGTCACTGGCAGCGCACGATTTTTCGAGGCAAAGCGAAGAATGACGACCGAGCATGCAGCCGTCAGTCTGCGTATTTTGCCAACGAAGAGGAAGAACAGGCGAGATGAGTCGACATTGAGATATAAACAAGTGCGAAGCAGCATGAAGATACGATGAAGAGAGAAGAAGACAAAAACAAAGAGAAGCCGGAGAAGAAGAGGAAAACAAGTAGATTGCATGTGCATACAGAGATTATGTTTTAGATGGGAATGGATACGGCATTTTACTCACACTGGCTGCCACGATTCCAGGAGAACTCATTCGTTCACTGCTTCCAGCCACCGCATAAAACTATCCAGTGCGTGGCTTCTTTCTCTTCAAGACTCACGATCGCCATGTTCGTGGTTCAAGGTGATGATGGTGATGTGGATTTTGGTGGGGTCCAGGTACACATGGCAAAACTGAAAGAACTACAAGCACGTCAAGGCACCGACGCACTGTTGCCTGTCTGAGGTGTGAGCTTGGTGAATGAATCATTCAGGTACAGTACTCGCACTCTGCTGCAAACTGAACCAACTCAATATATTCGTGGGACGTCTGTGCGAAGAGGCAAATCCGGTAACCGACACCGACTCGCAGGATCTTGTTCCGCATGACATGGCACACAGATTTCGTCCAAGTTCACGACTCAGTCTATCACTATTTCATCCATTCCTGATGGGTCGGCTCTCTGTGCGCGACAAGCTCTTCCTCTTCACGATGCTCGCGGGTGCGCTCTTTGTCTTCTGTCAGCTGCAGAGCGCGACGCTCGACTTCCACCAGCTCAGTAGCAGCGGTGCGTTCTCGACCATCACGCCACCATCGTTCCAGGACCAGCGAGGCTTCTTCAACGTGCTGCGGTGGGCCGAAAACCTCCACACACCTTAGGACCTGGAGCTACTCGCGCGAATGGTGCAGCAGAGCACGCTGAAGGATGCGTCGAAGACCGCGGCTGCGAGTTCGGACGGCGGCGGCCAGAAGGACAATTCATCATTCGCTGCTACTGGATCCAGCCTCCTCATCCTTCCTCATTCCACTTGCAGCTGGCGAGGATTGCGTCGTTTGAGGTGTACGTGCACCTGAGCAAGGCGCTGCTGCAGTGCGGGCTGCTGCTGTTCCTCTATCGCCTCAAAGTGTCATCAAGGCAACACGCGATGCCGACTATCTGCCTCTGCGTCCTGGTTTTGCTCTGCTGGGAGATGGCGCAGACGTGTCTTCTCGAGATCTTCCTGGCGTCAGCAGCATCGGGCAAGCCCCAGAATTCAGCAACAAGGGCGCAGTCAACACTGCCGACTACTGATCACACCCTGGAGGTGAGAGCGGCGTTCCTCAACATGCTCTTCCTGCTGCGGTCCACTGGCACGGCGGTCGTCAACGTTGTCATCGGGAGAGCGTGCCACCGCTACTTGTGCGCGCCGTGGACTGAGACCTGGCGACGCGTGCCGCGGTACCTGGGCTCCAAGGATCTCATCCTGGCCACGCTCTTCTACGCTTCGGGGTGCGTTGCCGCCGTGAGCGTCTCGCGTACTGCGTTGCGATCGTTATTTGAGGTGGCGTTGCAGTTCGAGAGCGCCGCGCTGTGTTGCGCGCTGCTTCACTTTGTGATTTTCCGATTCAACTCATCACACACAGTCAAACCAAAGTAAGTCTGAGCTCGTCGAGCCTGCGGTACGTGTGCACACTTTACTGGATAATGGAACAAGCGCAATTTGCAATGATCAAGGTGAACTAGAATCTCTGTCTCACTGTTAGTCTCCTACTTACTCGCTATCTGGAATCACCTGGAGGATGATCTTGCCACGCGCGCGGTTCGACTTTTGCACGCGCACAGCGTCCAGCAAGTTCTCAAACGGGTGCACGGACTCGATGGGGACAAAGAGCTCCCCAGCCTCGACCATCTTCGTGAGCGCCATAAGGTCCACGGCCGTCGCAACGCACGTGCTCACGTAGAAACTGACGCCGATGGGCGACTCGTCCGGACTCACCTTGGGCTCGATGGTCACGAAGACGCCCGTGCCTTTCTTGAGCACCTTCTGCACCACGTCGTTCCACGCGTGCGGCTCGACGCCGCAGTCGTAGGTGAGGTCGATCGAGTGCGCGTCGAGCACGTCGAACCACTGCTCCTGCATGTAGTCGATCACGCAGCCGGCGCTGAAGGACTTGACGAGCTCCACGTTGCGAGTGCTCGTGGTCGCCATGACGTGCGCCGCGCCGAGCGCCTTGGCGATCTGGATGCCGACGGCGCCAGTGCCACTGCTTGATTTTGCCGCGGTTCACGAGCGCCTGGTAGCTGATCTCGCCCACGAGCGGCAGGCCCACGGCGTGGGTGAAGCTTATGTTGGTCAACTTGAGCGCCACGTACTTGGCGTCCACCACCGCGTACTCGGCGAACGTACCAGAGCAGCCAAAGTACGCCATCGCGTACACCGCGCCGCCGACCTTGAAGGCATTTGTCGCGGCGACTTGGTCCCCCGTCTCGACGATCGTGCCGGTGACGTCGAAGCCGAGGCGGGACGACCTCTCCGCGCTCGGGCGCTCCGGAAGATAGTCGCCCACCTCCATGAGCTTGTAGCCGACCAGGTTGAGCGCTGCGGCGTACACCTTGATGCGCATCTGGTCCGGACGCACGGGTAACTGCGGCTCGGCCATGCGGAGCTTGATGTGCTGCATCGCGTCGCCGTTGCTCTCGCAGACGTAGGCGCGGAGCGTGGCTGGGATAGAATTGGAAGTGGTGACCATGGTGTCGTGGTCGAATTGTGAGAAGTAGGTTGCTTGGTGCAGTGCAGTGCAGCCGGAGGTGCTGAGGTAGTCAGTCGGACAGGTCTGTGGTCCGAAGGCAATGGAAGAATGAATGGAATGGGCAGGTGATCGATCAACTCCAAAGCCCAAAGGGAGGCACGTGCATGCAGGCAGTGTGTGTGTGAATGTACTGTGCCAGTCAGCCAGCGCCGGCTGGCTGGCAACAACAATGATCTCCTGGTTGAAGCCACCATTTATTTGCCTTCAATTGCACACCAACGCCCCGTTCGTAATCGCGATTGCTCTTTCAACACGCTTCTCTCCGGAAACCGTCATCAATTTGATTCGTATGATTTGGAAATCGTGTCCCATGTGTGAACATGCACACAGAACAGAGTGAATGCAGTGATGTTGAAGTGAGCTGGTCGCACAACCTCCGACTGACTGGATACATCGTAATCGTGGTTGTCCGGAGAGCTGCTTGCTGGTGCTGTCTATCCCACAAATTGCTCACGATTGCTGCGCAAAACTCTCACCACCGTTGACGTCATCGCGTAGGAGGAAACTCCCCATCGGCGTCAAAGATAGATAGAAGATACTCGTTAGCTGCTTTGAGGAGCGTGTGTGATGAGAAACGAGCTGATCTACTGCTTGAGTTTGTGTCGAGTCGAACTTCAATTTCCCAGCTGGGCTCACGATCCCGTCAATCCCCAGCGTATCAAAGTAGCACGTTTGCTGGGCGCAAAAAGATAGGAGCATGCGCGAAGGATCTAGAAAGTATGCACATCATCGACTCCGCTGCCCACACTCGCGAACGAAAGTCGAGCAGCATCGGTAGACGCTGTTCTCTCTCCCTCCCTCTTTGCCGTTTAACCTCGAAACCATGCAAAATATAACCACGTAGACAGACATCAACGGATGAACAATTAGTGCTATACTATCTCTTCTAGATCACAATCGTGTCACAGACACGACACCAACGGAGCTGTGCGTTTCAAAATTTGCCCACATTGGTGACAACGATTTGTGTTCGAAAACGCTGTTTCTCAGTCTTCATCGCTGAACAGGGACTCCATGATCTCGTCTTGCTCGCCAGAGCCTCCGTCGTCAATGTAGTGGTCTATCGTGAGCCCGCTCTCGTGGCAAACGTACGCCAGCGCATCTTTCCCCACTGTATCCAGCAACGGACCGAGGAACACGTCGCGAGTTGTCTGGAGATCTTTGCCCGAGTCCAAGAACACCGCGGCGACAAGAGCTTCGAACACATCTGCAAACATCTTCGGCAGTGCCATTGGATTCGTACCTGTCGCCTTGACTTTCTTCCGCGAAGATGAGTTCGAAATCGCCGTAAAATTCGTGTTGCTGATGCTTTCACTCATTCCAGCGCGAGGATATTTTCGCTCGATGCGAGACACAACCTGCAGCGTTTCCCGATCCATTTGCACAGCTCCAGCCAAAACGCACTCGTCCACACCAAAGTACGCAAGCGCCGTCTTGCCCAACGCATCGTTCGACACGGTGGCGCTCTTCCACTGCGACAGCGAGCCCGGGAGCCACTTATCGTACCTCAAAAATGCATACGACAGCGTCAAATACTCAATGATCGCATCTCCGAGGTATTCCAAGCGTTCGTAGTCGCCTCTCCAGAACATCTTCTGCATGCCGCTGTCGGGATGCTTGTTATGATTCGCAACCACTTGAAGCTCCAGATGACCAGCAGTCGGGTGCGTGACAGCCTCAAGCAGCAAATGCTTGTTCTTGAAGGTGTACTTGAGTCGTTGCTGCAGCCACACTAACCTCTGCGATACGTCTTCAAATCTTGGAATCGAGAAATCGAGCGCCAACGGGTTCACACCGCCGCCGCCGATGAAATCGTCGTCGTACAGTTCACACGGGAAGCAATCGGGATAAAACGGGCGCGAAAACATGAACGGCTCTTCCATGACGCTCACGCCAATCCACTTCAAGAAGTACCGCGCGCCTTTCTCGCCCTGACCAAGGATGTAGGCGCCGCAGATCGCTTCCAACACGTCTGCTATCCATTTCGACGCAGCCACGATGGGTTTCGGTGTTTTCCCCATGCAGGACGGTTTCCAGCACTCAAACGGGCGTTGCTCAATCTCTGAAGGGATCAGAATATAGTGGTGCAGCCTCGCCGCCAGCGCAAACTCGTTCAATCGATCGTTTCGAATAATGTCCCGTCGCAGCCTCGTCAATTCTCCTTCCTGCACGATATCTTTACGCTTCTCGTACATGAACCACGTTGTCTCCAGCTTCAGATACGTGTCGCCCAGGATCTCCAAGCGCTCGTATGCCGGCTTACACGTCGCGTCATCGAGTAGGCTGATATCTAGCTCCAGCCCGATCTTCCCCATCAAATTCGACATTTGGCATTTGCGCTCGAACTCGTACAGCACAGGCACAATGCCAATCGCTTCGAAATACCGGGTCTTCGTCAAGCGCAACAGCGAAGTGAACTCAGGAAGCAGCAGCCGCTCGTTGAACTTTGTGCTCGGAATCGCGATACTCGCTTCGTTGTTGTTTCGCTGCATGACAAACCGAATCATTGGCACGATCGGTGGCATCTGAATCCCGTACACCAAGGGCTGATCGTCTTCGGCTTCCAGAAGTTGCTCTGCCTTATGCCAGCGGCCCAAGATCGGGTTCCCTTGCGACGACTTTCTTTCTTTGATGTGCTTGTCCCACGTCACTTTATCCGCAAAAGCGATCTTCATATCCTTTGCAGTCTGAGAGGACAAACCCTTGACCACATAGGTTACATTCTTACGGAATGTCGGCACGCAGATCCATTCTTCGTGCGGATACTCCGACGCGGCTGGGAATGGCCACATTGGCTGAATGAGCGGCTTACCCAGGATATCATGAACGTATTCCCAGTCGATCGAGAACGTCTTCGTCGCAGCGTCAAAGATGCTCGGCACGACCAAATACCCCTTGTCGTTCTGCTCGGAGAACTCTTTCCACACATCATCGCCCGTGATGTCAACCTCTCGCATCGCATCCTCAACGCCCATGCACACGAGCCGCATAATGATCAAATGGAAATGGAGCGCTTCCTGCAGCTCTTGCTTCGTCAGCTCAACTTTGGTTGGAGTCTTCGCCAGTGTGACAGGCTGGATATGTGGCTCCATCGCATCGCTTGTCGCGAAATCATACCGCCAGCCGGTGTTTGTGTTGCCGGTGTACAGCTCATTTGTTGCAAGGATCGCATATTTTACACCCGTCAAACCGTAGAAGCACATCGTCACTGAACCACTCGAAGCGTCGACGCCACCTCCGGTCTCATTCAAGAGGCTTCGAATCGGACGAAGACTGAGTTCTGCTGCACTTACTGGCGGTAAATCGTACGAGTTCTGGGTCGACAGATCCTTCAGCTTCCCACTTTGCGGTACATTGTCATCAGCATCGATGATGATCGTATCGTCGCCGACAGGCTCCAGAGTCTCAGTGCCGTTTTCACCAACTTTATTCCCCGCGTCCTTGCCACAATGGATTGTTGCAGCAAGGTCTTCAATGAGTTTCGACCGGAAGTGACGGTCGAGAAGCCCTTTCTTGATCAGTTCCTGGCACGCTTTGAACGCGACAATCCCTTTCGCCTCCTCAGGGGATAATACTTTGTGGCTGGCGAGCTTCTTCTTGATCCCTAGAGACGCCGGGAGTTTGAGCGTGGCAGCAAACTCAAACCGACCGGTATCCTCCTCGGGGCTCGCGTCGACCTTTGCCTCGGCTTCTGCGCGCAGGTCGTCGATTTTGTCGTGGATCTTGGCATTATACTTGAGCCTTTTCTTCTTCAGTTGCTTGGCGCTTGTTGACATTCCCGAAGGAATAGGATGCCGCTTCACAACGTATTGGGGACGCTTGTCATAGGTATCAAGCCCAGGCAGCGAATCGCAGAACTTGCTCAAGCAGCTCACAGCGTTGCTCAAGTTTAGCACAGCGCCTGTATCCTGGTTCACGATTTCAAATGGATTCACAGGTGTAGTCACTCGTGGTATCACTTGAAGACGTCCTTCGGAGTCTCTCACTGGTTTGCCGCCGTTGAGCAAATCGGACATCTCTGATGACATTTCACTTCTGGCTCCCGGTGCGGCGGTCTGGCTTGAAGTTTGAGCAGCGTTTTGCTCCTCTTCTAGCTGCACAAAGTCATGCATCTTCGCCACCAACGCATTGAATTTCTTGAAATAGGCTGGCGTATTCGGTGTGATATACTTCACGACGCCTGTCACGGGATGCGCACGCATGCCAAACTCAAAGAGCTTGTCCGCTTCAAGCAACTCGTCCATGACAGCGACCAGATCGCACAGCGGCGGCTCAATCTGTACCTTCTGCGATTTTTTCGCGATTGAAGTTGTCACCATGACATTGGTCGCACCGTCCTTGAACATTGTAATCACCTTCGACGACGAAGAGAAGTGCAGGGATCCTGAAACGCGCGCATGACTGTTCCCAAGCATGCAGCAGCATGGAGGCAGCTTCAAATCCCCCAGGCACTCGGTGAGATAGTCAGCTACCACGCGGCAATGCGATCGACGCTCCAAAAACACCCAAACGCGCTTGCTTTGCCCGTCATTCGACAGTCGGCTCTGCACTACTTGTGCCGTCTTGAGTAATCGCGGAGTCGCCATGTGGACTCCGATCTTTCTGCTTTGAGCATCGAGCCACGAAATCAGCTTGAGAATGGGGCTCACTTTTTGCTGCGTTGTGTCGTCCAAATCCATCGTTGACGCGATCAACGCCGCCAGAAGGTCTGTCTGCGACCCACTCCCAGCGTTCTCACTTGCATTCTCAGCGTCGTCTTCATTCAGCAACTCACTATCACTCTCCATCTCTTCGTCCTCTTCGCCCTCTTCTAACTCACTGAGCTTCTCCTGTCGCTTTGCTTCCTGCTGTCGCTTCTTGCGGTGGTTCACGTTCTGCGCATCATCAACGAGACATGCTTTCAGATTTGCCTGGAGCTCCAACTCGATGAACTTGAGCAAGCACCAGTATCCCAAGTGCTGGTACACCGAGTCGGCATCTTGAATGAATCGGTTGATCTTGTCCTGGCGCTTCTTCTCGTCGTACACTGCTGCCGAGTTGCCCATTTCCAACTCCGTGCGGAAAATACGAATGAAATCAATCTTCTTGAAGTTCTCACCATAAAGGAACTCCCGCATACTGACGCTGATCTGGTACTGCTCCATCGATTTGTTCACAGCGAGAGACTTGAGCGTGCTTGCAGTCGGATCAAATGGCTCACACATCAGCGGTGGGAAGATCGGAGGTTTCAAGAGTTGACTTGGATTCAAAACTGGCACGAAGTTGAGCACTTGGATGTGCGCGTACAGCGTGTTTCTCGAAACCACATTAAGATTCAGTCTTGACGCGGGCACTCTTGTTGTCGCGAAGATGCGCGGCTGTACGTCCATCGGAACCGCATTGACACCATACGAGTTGTCAAACAGCACTCGGTAGAACGCTGGCGCGTCCATGTGAACTTGCTCGGTTTCTTCAATCACGATGACCCCAATCTTCGCGATCTTCAGCACTTGTTTCCGCAGCAGCGTTTGCATGATAGCAGGCGATATGACAGCGATGACTTGGCCGTGCTGCTCTTGACACTTGGAAAATTGGTTCTGCACCCACTCCAAGTCGCTCTCCCATCGTCTCGCTGTCATCGTCGATGTTGTTGGCTTGGCCTTCTGCGGTTCCTGAGGCTGCTCCGCACCTGGAGCCTCGTCATGTACCGACGACTTGATGGCGTCACACAGCAGAATGGACACTCCGCAGACCCGTGCAAGCTCGCGGTACAACTCGGCGCGCTTCTTCTCGGTCGCGGCAACCGCCACTGCGATGCTCTTAGAGGATGACAGTGCGCCAGGTTGCGCGGCAGCCAGCAGCAGGTGGTCGCGCAGTACGTGCGCCGCCATGAACGTCTTGCCGACTCGCTGCGGCGCGCTCACGAGCACGTTCTGCTGTCGCGCGACCGCTACGATCTCCCGCTGGTGCTCCTGCAGCGCGCTCATGTCACCTTGCTTCAATTGCGGAATGAAGTGAGTGATCGAATGATCCTCACTCGAAAAGAGTGAGGAAACCCCCTGAAGCCTTTCCAAAGGCATATTCCATTATTTCATGACACAAGAGAGGCTTTGCTTCTGCTGAATGATGGTCATTTGAAAGTACGCCATAATAGAAGCCTCTCACTCTCTCCACAACCTTGGACTTGAGATTGTGTGGCACAACGTGTGAATTTGGCACCGACTTGAAACTCTCCAACCCCGCATCCAAAACGTGAAAAGTGTGCATTCAGCATGTCATTATTCTTGAAGACGATGGTGGCACCAGCACTGTGTCGCTGGCGTCTCTGCAGCATCGCCACAGGACTGCTCTGTGCGGCGCTACTGTCCAGCGCAAACGCATTTGCACCGCATGTCGACGTGCATCGCAGGCGAACGTGCGCGTTTGCGGCCCTCTGGGACGTGCGATTCGCGGACGTTGCGAGCACCTCCGCGCTCGAGAGTAAGCAGTTGTGGACGCGGGTCGAGCGGGAGAACTGCAGCATATCGTCCACTGTTATAGAAAGTGAAGACGATAAAAAGCACGTATCAGAACCCTGCTGGAAGGAAGCGAACGTGCAGGTTGCGGATGGGAAGCTGGTGCTGAGCGCTGGGAGGCGAGACAGTGGCAGCGAGGGAGAGGCGGCGAAAGCACGAGCTGAGAAGCACATCCAGGGCGGCTGGAGTGGCGTGAACCATGTGCAAGTGGTTGCGAAGTTCCCAGAGGTATGTAAGGCAGTGAAACTGAGAGCGGCAGGTTGCGCTTAGACAATCTCGAGGTGCCCAATGGACTGACCCATGTCACCTGTCCATTTTTTTCAATTGTAGGATGACGACACCGCGGAAGCGATGGTGACCGTGCATGTGCTCCCATTGGACGTGCAGATGTCGATTGGGATCGGGCCAAGATGGAGCGAGAACCAGCGAGTGGTGCGCCTTTCGTCGAGTCAAAATGCAAGCCTCTTGGCAGAGATTCCGTGCATCACGGCGAGTTTTTTTTCACTTGGAACTTGCCATGCTAAAGACAAGCACCATTCTTAACATGTTTTCCCCACACACTGTATGCTGATGGTGGTGTAGGACGTTCGATCGCATTACCATGTGATTGGATTCTCGTGGGACTCACGTTGGCTGCGATGGTACTTTGACGAGACGATCATTTACGAAGAGCCGATCCGTGACACAGCGATGGAAACATCAGAAAATGACGATGGATCCCTTGCGATTGACCTCACCTACGCGTCCGCGTCACCAACAAAAGCAGAATCGTCTGCAGGAGCAGCCGCGACCGCATTACCACCGTCGTCGACTGCGTCTAGCTTTCAGATCGAGAGAATCCACCTGAAGCAGGGCGATTTAGAAGATCCGGGATGTTCACCTCAGCACCGCACGAATGCCAACTGCCGCAAGAAGACACGTACGTGCAACAGAGTCAGGCAGAACACCACAGATTCTCTTTGTCAACTCGAGTCACTGACACTCACTCTCCTTGAATGCTAGATTTCCAGCCTCGCCTCGGCTCGAATCAAGGCTACCTGTCGACACAAGAGATTGAGAAGTTCATCAACGAGACTGTCGACCGGCTTCCATCGGGATTTGCTCGCGTGGAGAAAATTGGGGCTTCGGTACAGAGCCGATCTATCCTCGCACTCTGTGTTGGGGCATGCCATTCCGCCGATCTGATTCCACAGGCTCTCTACACGGGGATGCACCATTCTCGAGAGGTATGCTGTGCTTGTGTCGTTGGCATTTCTCTTTGTTGAGGCTAATCGTGTGTATCTTCTTGCTCGATCATGCAGCCAATTTCGATGATGGTGAGTCCGCTCAAAGCTAGCTGCTGCACTTTACACTAGATTCTATCATGTGACAAACCGACTAACTAGATCAGACAACTGTGTGTGTTTTCTTTTTTGGTAGAATCTGATTTACACCATCGATTTACTGGCTGCGGATCTCGAGAATGGCGACTTGGAGGTGCTTCACTTGCTGTTCTCTCGGCAGATGTGGTTTGTGCTGGTGGTGAACCCCGATGGGTATGCGCGTAACGAAAAGCAACGCATTTGGGAGCGGAGTGGTGCAGTTGGACAGCGCAAAAACACCCAACCAGGTTGCACGAAGGAGATCGACAATGGCGTTGATCTCAACCGCAACTATGACGTCTGTTTCAGACACGACAACGTTGGAAGCAGCACGCAAATTTGCGCTGAAGATTACCGTGGTCCGAATCCTTTTTCAGAGCCAGAGACGCAAGCGATTCGAGATTTTGTGGAGCGATCGGGGATGAACTTCAGCACGGGGCTCAACTACCATTCCTATGGGCGATATTTCAACATTCCATTCGCGTGTGAAGCCAACGGACTCCCTCCACAACCGCAGCTGGCGATTTTTCAAGACATGGCTGCGGAGATGACGAGGTATAACCATTTCAAGTACGGTCAACCATGGAAGGAGAGCAATTTGTACACTGTGAATGGCGAGACGAGCGACTGGATGTGGCAAAAACACGGCATTTACGCGATGTCGCCGGAGGTTGGTCCAGACTTCGGCACCCGCGATAGTCTAGGCTTTTGGCCACCACAAGATCAAGTTCCCAGCCTCTCCACGGAATTGCACTACACAAATGTTTATGCCGCGATGATGGCAGGTGCTCTGTACGATCTGCAGGTTACGAGACTGGATGTGACGGCGTCTCAGATCTCGGTACAAGTCAGCCTCTCGAACGTTGGGTTGCGCACTGCCGGTAAATTGGAGCTCATGGGCTCAATGTTTTCGAATGGATCGCACTCAAGTGGTGTCATCGAAGTGTTGCCCAGCGAGCTCGGGACTATCGAAGCGAAGCAGATTATTGTGAAATCACTGGAAGTTCCGATGCGGCATATTAATCCGGCGAATCATATCCAACTTCCAGCGTACATTGTGATTCGCGACGCTTTTGGGTGTCATTTGTATCGTATCGGTGAGTGAAATCATGGAACATGTCTGCGTCGCTGTATTACTGCGGGTGTAACACGCTATTTTGTGTCTGTGATGTGAAACATGCAGCAATCGATTTCGAGTCTTCAGTCAGTACGGATGCGAAATCACCGAGCTTTCAAGTCTGGAGCAACTTCCGACTTCCACGCTGTGGATTGTGTGCGTCGTTCGGTAGCCCAACTTCATCGATGACACCGCCCCTACCTTCTTCTCAAGATCTCAAATGCGCTAGCATCGAAGATGTCACAACACCACACGGAATCCGACTGAAACGACCGGTCGTCCAATTATCAAAGCCTCAATCAACTGAGCAAGATGAACCAGCTGACGATCCAGGGAGCGCAGCAGAGACTCCAGCTCCGTCAACCACATCTTCTCCTAGTTCTGCCACCCCTGCTATGGGTATCCCAGAATCGAGCGCTGAGTCCTACTTCCTGAGAACACAGAGCGACTCTCGCAGCACATTTTCATCATGGTTCTCTTCGTCGTTCTATGTGATGCCACTAGTGGGTTTGGTTGCATTTGCGCTGATCCTACTTGTGTTTATCTACCGGCGATGTGCGGCTCGGGATGCGAACAGCGATGCCGTGCCGATCAGAAGGAATAGCCGCCCGAATCCACGCTACTCGCGTGTTGTAAACGACGAAGTGACGCCTTCCCCGCAGGATTTTGACGACGAGAGCGGTGAGTTTGGCGGGAGTGACAGTGACGATGGCGACCTAGAGCTAGAGCTAGTACTAGATCAAGGAGCTCGTCGTCAGCACGAACGACACGGAAGACGCCCAGGAAATCCGCTTCATGCTGCTCGGTCTCCGTCTCCGTCTCCAGTGCGGCGACCGTCATCTCCACGAAGGCAAGTTCAGAGCGATGAGGTTGCTGTGTAAGGAAAACTTCTTGTGTGTGGCGCTTAAATGATTGCCTTGCCTGTGGTTGGCTGCAAGGATCTAGCCCCAATCAGTACAACGATATCGTCTCAAACACACCCAGTTTGGAATGTGGCTCGGGTGTGAAAGTGCCAGGATAACGTCAGATATACAGTATGCTCGTGACTGAAGACGTCCTTTTCGCCCATTACGAATGGGGTTCAAGAGCGTGTTTAATTGGCGCTTTACGTTCTCCAAAGCCTTCAGGAGCTACGAAGTTCATCAGGGACGTGGTCGAGTGTTGAAGCCTTCGCGCGTCCTCGCAATGCGTTGGTCGTTAGTCAGCTCCAAAAATATGCGGATCTGGTGATCAGATCATTTGAAAAGGAGCACCTGGCTGGCTAAGAAGAGCACAGGGATGAGGACGGCTCGCACCTTCGTCACATCCTGACAAACCACAAGAGAGACCACACTCGAGTGAAGAATCCCGGCAGTCGAGGACGCAGCAATTGGACTGGTTGGGATGTCTGGGCTTATGCTTCGACCTTCGTCAATGTAGCCCACCTCTCACTATCCCCAGTTCAGTCTTGAATCAGCCGAGTCCAGCGCAAACCTCACCGTCCAAGTCAACACCGAGTCTCCCATCTTACAACCAATCGGCCCGTCCACGCCCACAATGAAGGCAGTGAGCCGCTTCCTGACGCTGATCCTCGCAAGCCAAATCGTGAGCAGCTCTGTTAGGTCGTCATACTCTGCCACAGGCTCATCCAATGCTACGACTGCTACTCAGTCAGCCTCATCAGCTTGCAAGTCCGGTCTCACGCGATCGTACAAACAAGCGGTCATCACGTACCCGCACCTGAAAGATGTGGTCGGAAAAGTCGCGCAGCAGTCGATCGGACAGTGGTTCACGGATCGCCAGTCGGACGTTGCGTTCGTCGCCAAGCAGATCTTCCTGAAAAGGTGCTCGGACTCTGACACCTCTGACTCCGATGACTCGCGGCCACTGGTGGTCGTGGTCTACGGCCTTCCCCAGAAAGATTGCGGCGCCGGGTTCTCGTCCGACGGCAGCAACAAGAACACCGCGGACTACCGAAGTTTTCTGCAATTACTCGTCGACCAAGCGCAGAACCAGCACGTGATCTACATCTTGGAGCCCGACGTGATCGACCTGCTCGCTGAAGATGGCTACGGCAACGCGGCGGGCTACGCCGAGAACCTCGCGATCGCGCTCGAGATGCTCTCGGCGAATGCGAATGCTGACATTTACATCGATATCGGCTACTGGACGCTCTCGGACGACGAGAAGGCCACGGAAGTCACCACGATCGTCGAGAAAGTAGACACTACGGGCAAGTGCAAGGGCATCGCGCTCAACACGGCCAACTACCGGTCGATCGACGAGATGACGACACTGTGCGAGCGCCCCTCGCGGGTCTTGGACAAGAGCTACCACTGCATCATCGGCGCGTCGCGCAACTTTGTGGCGCCAGCGACCTCGGAGTGGTGCAACACGAAGGACACGGGGATGGGGGGCACTGCCATCGGTCTATACTGGTCATGATCTGATCGACTACTTTGTCTGGGTCAAACCCCCGGGCGAGAGCGACGGCGAGTGCGCGGGCCAGACAAGCACATCGCTGGTTGGTCCGAGAGCTGAGACATTCTTCCCTGAGCATTTCATCCAGCTCTGGAACAACAGCGTCTTTGTGAAGGAGCAGGGGGTCCCGACGCTGGATAGCAACGGATACACTACCACGATTACACAGACGACTATAATCACGAGTGATGTGCCTTCAATTCAGCCAGTGACCCCAGATTTGTCTTCGCCGTCACCACCCACGACTGAAGAGCCGAGCGCAACGCCAACTCTGACGCCAACGCCAACTACAGATGCTGCTAGTAGCAGTGGGGGGTTCAACTGCTTCTGCAACCCCTGTGCCAACTGTTGTCGCTGAAGCGGAGCACGTAGATTACACCATCGACATGGCGGACGACGAGTACTCACTCCAGTACGCTTCGTCCGGGGCTGGCGGCACCTTTGAGCCAGTGATCGAAGAAGAGGATACCAGTAATGGCACCTTTGAGCCGGTGATTGAGGAGGAAACCCAGGACGATGCTGAGGCTGCTGGCTCCGTCGAAGCCCAAGCTACTGAAGATGAGGACCAGGGCACTGTTGCCCAGGATGCGGATGCTGTGGACAGCAGCAGCACGGCAGCTGAGCAATACCCAGAAGAAGCCCAAGTTGCTTCAAGTGAGACACAGGAGTCATCGTATGGAGAGCCAGAGTCTGAAGAAACCGAGTCATCACCAGCACCAGCGACCGGATCTGACACTCCGAGCGTCAGTCCAACCTACTGCTAATGATGCCTACCCAAACCTATCATATTTGCTCATGATCCCATGAAGTAGCCTATGAACGTGAACTTGGTAGACCACGTAAATGAAATACAGAAACTGGTTGTTCACAAACATCTTGGAATGCCTTGCATTTTCTTTATGAATGCAAATAATGAGAGTACTCCTACCATACTTTGAAGAAGAAAGTAGCAAGTAGATGCAACGAAAGGATCCGAATCTATCCCAATAACTGCATCAAGGGGCGGACATTCACTGCCGGCTTCCGGCTGCCTACGCGGCGCCCACCGTGGACAATGGCCCTTCGACATACTTTGGCGACGAGCCCTTCTCCACGCCGTCATCGACGTTCTTCTTGTAGTTACCCTTGTGAAAGAGCGACTCGATGTCCTCCAGCAGCAGACCCTTGGTCTCCGGACAGAAGAAGTACACGAACGCGCCCGAGGCGATGCACGTGCCGCAGAACAAGAAGAAGACGCCGTTGATGTTGAGCGATGGGAAGAGCTTGACCACCCACGTCATGCAGGTGCCCATGACCCAGTTGGACATGGTCGAGAGCGACACGGCCTTGGCGCGCA
>JAADVN010000177.1:0-28663 GCA_023335535.1 Globisporangium spinosum
CATGACGTTGTTCATCCACAGCCGAGGCACCATCGTGCTCACGCGGTACGCCTGGTACGACTGCAGGAACGTCTGGGAGATCTCGCGAAGAAGGAAGAAGAGCCCGTAGTTCTCGCTTCGGATGTCCGTTGCCTCGAGACACACTTTCCCCACATTCCAGATCCCTGTGAAGAACCAAAGTACGAGTCGAGGTACCCACGGCTGCATCTGTTGCAGGATTCGAACGGCGACTTGCTCAGCGTGGGCGAGCAGCAGCTCCACCTTGAGTCTCGCCAACAACACCTGCACAATAGTGGGGAGCCCTTTGCGAAACTCTGGTGGGTTCGCGGTAGCTCCTGAGACAACCGATATCCAAAATACGAGCTTGCGACACCAAACCGACCGCACGATGTACATCAGAAGCATGGCGCAATGGATGGCTGAGGACGCAAAGTAGACGTTCGAGATTGCCGGGTAGTAGCGTTTGTCCACAGAGAGCGAGTTGCTCGTGATGTTGTCCATGAAGACCGTGGTCAGCAGGTATCGGTAGAGTACTCCGATCGCTGCGGGGAACACCGCGGAGGCGCAGTGCGTGGCTATGATCGAGACTCAGAACCCACCGAACACTCGCGGACTCAAGTACACGTTCGCGCTCCACTTTTCGAAGATCTGGCTGGGACTTTCGGCGAGGCGAGAGCTGGTGCGACTGCTACCGTTTTTTTCAGGAGCCACACCGACGCACAGAGTCTGCATGGCAGGCATCGGTCTTCAGTGAGGCTGGGGTGGGCTGCTCTGCTATCTAGTGTCTGTCTGTCTCTTGCTGCGTTGTGTTGTGAGGTGACGCTGAAGTCGTTGTTGTCTATGAAACTTTTCTGCTCAGGTCTCGAGAAGGACGAGAAATGCGTCCCCGAATAGAATAGACTTGTCACTCCATTCCATTTAACTTGAAAATAGAATCGAAAACGGAAAAGCTTAGACGCTGTAGTGATTGGTAGAAACTATCCAAGACAATGTCCGTATTGAGTGTCATTGGCTTAAATGGTCCTGGTACGGATATAGAAATGTGAATGGATGGATACCTTTTTGGGCTAGACAGCGGATAAAGACTGCACTACACATTCTTGAGTTGACTGGAAGGCTGACACCACCAATGAAATCGTTCAACGTAAACCTCCTTCCTCTCCTGCACGTGAAATAGCAACAATGTGTGCAGTAGCTATTAGTATGCTGCCTGTGGTCATTGGACTCCACAAGAAAGTAAAATTGTTCTTGACTCCACTGCACAGTCTCAGCTCCTAACATTGGTGCACGTACCCACCGTCTCAGAAGTTAATGCTGGTTACTGAAACAAACTCCCAGAGCCGAGTGCCTGAGCGGCACAACCCGATATATAATGTAATAATACGTGAGCGATCGCGCAGATCCTTCACTCGTGGCAATCTGAATCGGCGTTGCCTGCCACACACAATCAACCGCACAAAGGTGAAAGAAGGCCCGGAAAAGTTTTCGTGTTTGATATCTAAAAGCATGTGATAGTACGAAAAATGTGTCACACCAGGAACCGATGCAAACGACGTGTGACAGCTTGTTTCGTTTAGTGTCAATCCCTTTGCTCAATCCTGGGCACGCATATCCAATGAATGCCTTTTATTCTGGGCTATTTTTGTAGTGAAAGTGGCATATTGTGTGTACCATCATACCGGTATAAAATAATGACCCTTTTGGGTCCAAAAAGTGAACTCCCAACCCAAAAAGCTCGTTGAAAAACTTTGGAAGAGGCGACTGACACCTTCTCGTGAAGATGCAGCAGCAGCAGCAGCAGCGGCTCCCGCTGGAGGCTATCGGCCGCGTGCTCGCGTTCGGATGGACGCTCAAGGACGCGGTGGAGAAGGATCAAGAGGACGTCGCGCGACTGCTCGTGCTCTCGAAGGAGTGCAAACCGCGCTCCGACCTCATGGACGAGGCTGCCAAGCAGGGCAAGCTGCCGTTCGTGCGCATGCTGCACCTTCTCAGCGACGCCGGCTGCTCCGCGAAGGCGATGGACAACGCCGCTGCTGAGGGCCATGTGGATGTTGTGCGCTTCCTGCACATCCACCGCAAAGAAGGCTGCACGAGCGCCGCGATGACCACTGCACTGCGGAAAGAGCACGTGGCCGTGGTCAAGTTCCTCGCCAAACACCGCAAGGAGAAGTGGGACGACGCGCCGATGAAGTGGGCAGCAGAGCACGACGATCTTGAGGTGGTGCGCGACTTGCTGCGTAATAATCCAAACGCGTCGACTGCGGAGGCGAAGATGATCGCGCTCAAGGCGGGACGCCTGGAGATCCTCAAGTACATGTATGAGCACGGTCAGAATACCCGTCCGACGTTCAACCTCGTGATCGCATGCGAGAATAACGACCTAGAGCTCGTCAAGTACTTGTGTGGCCGCGAGGGCTTTGTGAAGACAGCGATGAACGAAGCGGTCTGCAAAGGCTCGCTCGAGATCGTCAAGTATCTGCACGAGAACGCGCGCAACAATCACACAGACGCGAGTCGCGTCGTGTCGATGAACGAAGCCGCTGCGAACGGCCACTTGGAGGTACTCAAGTACTTGCATGAGAATGCGTCGGACCTGGCGTGTACAGCGAAGGCCATGGACGTCGCGGCGAGTCGCGGCTACTTGGACGTGGTCAAGTTTCTGCACGAGAACCGCAAAGAGGGCTGCACGCAGCGCGCGATGGACTTGGCGGCGACGAACGGCCACTTTGACATTGTGCGCTTCCTCCACGAGAATCGGAAGGAGGGCTGCACGACCAAGGCCATGAACTACGCGGCTGTGCGCAACCACCTCGAGATCCTGGAGTTCCTGCACGCGAACCGCACCGAGGGCTGCACGGAGAAGGCGTTCAACGACGCCGCACTACTCGGCCACACGCGCATCGTGGAATTCCTGCTAAAGAACCGTCGAGAGGTTTGTGACACTGAAAAAGGCATCGCGCTCGCCAAGCAGCGCAACTACGTCGAGGTGATCGCGCTCATGGAGAGCTGCAACCAGCCAAACGGTGGTGCTGCTGCTGAACAGGCCAGCTGAGTGAGTGAGTGTATACAGTTGCTTCCAGTGTTGTAGAGAGCTGACGTGTGCGTGCTGGGGTTTGTAGCCGTTTGAGCTGCACTGCAGTCGTCATGCATGGCTGGAAATCCATCCAAACAGTTGTTCGGGTCTTTCCTTCCATGCAATATTCAATCCACTCAATTGACCGTCACCTCCATCGTTCATTATCGAAGGTAACGTTGTCAAACCTCCTTCTTGTCTTGAAAAAAATGATTTATTGGTAATAAAGAGGAACGAAGAGCAATCCAAAAATCCACTGTGATGACGAACCTCAATAATAAATCATCAAATTTCAGCGCTTCCTTTGACCCTTTATAAATCATTCCGCTTTCAAAGGAGACCGTTGTTTATGCGGAATGTAGGGTGCTATTTCCTGTGTAAACACATATCCTGTTATCTTTGCATTCTATTCACTTCCACTATTCCATCTGATATCACAGGTGTATCAATTTCTACATGCTGCGACAGATGCTGAAATGGGTGCAATCTGCAGACTTTGCTGGGCTGGATTCAGCCTGAGCTGACTGTATGACACAAAAATCGCACGCACCAGGGTCCATTCCAATCGTTACGGTCCGTCCGTTCTTTTCGTTCATTCTGCAATTTCCGTACCAGTGCGCAAGTGGCAAGTGAGTTGAAGAGTTGAAGCTTCGAGGATTGAAGAGTTGAAGAGTGAAGCGCCAGACACATAGAGACACAGCACAGACAGAGATGGACTACAGGCATGCGGACTCATCTGGCGGCGCGGCGCCGCCCATGATGGCTGGTGGCGGTAACAAGCGCTACAACCCGCAGAGTCCACGCAACCAGGACGCGGCGTACGAGACGGGCGACGGCACGCTGACGCCCAAGCGCGAATGCAACGACGTGTTTTTCCTGCTGCCGTTCCTCGCGGTCGTGATCGTCACGATCTACTTCGCGGCGAGCTACGGCGGCGAGTTCATCGACGCCACACAGGTCGAGGGTCTCGCCAAGAACTCGGGCGTCAAGCTGATTATGAAGTACGTGGTCACGAGCGGCTTCGCGGCCATGGCCATGTCGCTCGTGTGGATCGGCATCATGGTGTGCGCGGGCCAAGTGCTCATCTGGATGGCGCTCGGACTCATCATCATTCTCAACATCGTCGCTGCGTACGTGTTCACAAAGATGTCATACGACGCCGGCACCAGCTTTTACTACTGGCCAGCGATCGTGTTTGGCCTCTGCGCGCTCCTGCTCATCCTATACGCGTGCTGCGTGCGCCGGCGCATCAAGTTTGCGGCTGCGCATTTGCGCGTCGCTGGCAGTGCGATCTTCCGCTTGCCGATGACGCTCGTGGTCGCAGCGGTCATGGTGGTCGTGCAGATCGGCTGGGCGGTGCTGTGGGTGCTCGGAAGCCTTGGCATCATGTTCCACCAGGACTACCTCAAGCTCGACCAAGCCTGCACGGTCGACCAGTGCGACGTGAAAGCCTCGACTGGCGCTGTGCTCGGCGTTCTCTGCGGCATGATGCTGATCTACTTCTGGGGTACTTTCGTGCTGAAGAACGTCATCTCGGTCACGGTCGCAGGCACCGTTGCAGCGTGGAAGAACGCGTCCACGTCGCCGTTTATTACTCTCGGCGCGTGGTTGCGTGCGGTGACGCTCAATCTGGGCAGCATCTGCTTCGGCTCACTCATCGTCGCGATCCTGGAGACGATTCGCCAGATGCTGTCGATCCTCGCGTCGATTGCCAACCAGAGCGGCAACTGCTGCGTCGCGTGTATCCTGTCGTGCGTCTCCTGTCTGATTGGCTGCATCGAGAGCTGGATCGAGTTCTTCAACCGCTTCGCGTACACGTACGTCGGCTGCTACGGATACTCCTTCGTCACTGCCAGCAGACACGTGTTCAAGCTGTTCAAGAGTAAAGGCTGGAGTGCGATTGTGAACGATGATCTCACTGGCAACGTGTTCTTCATGGGCAACTTGATCATCGGTGCGGTGAGTGCCTACATCGGAGTAAAGATGGTGCACGACGCGGATAAGCAGCAGCTGGCGATGTTTGAGCACCCGGATGTGATCGTCGCGATCTTCGCGTTCCTCATCGGCTATGGAGTCAACAGTCTGTTCATGAACGTCGTTGCGAGCGCTGTGACCACCATTTTCGTGCTCTGGGCGGAAGACCCACACGGATGGCAGCTGACGCGACCAGAGCACTACGAACGCCTGCACAAGGCGTGGTTGAAGATCTACCCGGACGAGTACAACGACGGCTACGGCAAGCAGCTCGACAACCGGGTTTAGAGCCAGCCAGCAGAAGTAGTCTTATTATAACGCTGCAAGTGAGTATCTTTTTTTTCATTTCCTGTGTCGCTTGAAGCAATTGTCGATCATGTTCATGGGCGACTAACCTGCAGTCGTCCTATGCGCTTGAATGCGAGGATGAATCAGTCTGTGGGCTTGGTGGTGCAGCAATCGCGACGCTTTCAGGCACCTCTACGTGCTCTCGACGGTCAGATCCAGGCTCGGAGTGCAAGTCTTCATGCAGCTGAACAGCGTTTCCCCTCCAGACCCAGCTTTGCTCTTGTCTGAAATACCAAGCTGAAGGACCTCGCGCTGCTTCGCCATCATTTCCTGCAAGAATTTCAGAGTCCTGATACTCATTTCGTTCATCTCCGAGGGTTGCTGATTCGTACAGGAGCGCGACCACTGGTCCTTAAAGCGGAGCGTGGCCAGTTTGCCCTTTAGATCCACTCGCTTCACTTCGCAAAATGTACTCAAGCACTTTTGATTGGTTTCCAAAGCACTCGCTGCAGTCCACGTTCAGCTTCAGGCTCAGACACCACCAGGGCATCGAACGTTGTATACAGCAGCCGCTTGGTTTTTACATTGCTCAACATCTTTTCGAGGAACTCGCTGGGCAGCTGAGCACATCGCTCAACCGTGCGGTTCAACGATCGCGATCTGCATGTCATTGGCTCGCGAGCATTTGAGGCGTCCCTGACGCCTGACCCTGACGTCTGCTTGGGCTTGTGTTGCAGCTGGCGTCGAAGTGCTTGGTACGCCTCAATTGGGAGCGTGTGAGCTGGTGTCGCAGCCAGGAAACCTGACGCCGACTCCGCTTTACGAGCGGCTCGAGTCTTGATTTTGTCAGCATACCATCGATTGGTGTTAGGTAAAGACAGCTTGCTTGGATCAACCATGGACTGGGCTTCAACATCGCGATCTTCTTTTGTCATCCATTCGAGCTCTTGCTCGTCAGTTTGAGCCTCACCACCAAGGAACAGCAGCGCAGACACATCGCCGGACTCAAATTCAAAACTCTCCTCTCCATAGGATGCAAAAGCTTGCTCGTCTCCATCCTGTTGGAGCTGTGGAATCTCAACGTCGACTTGGCTACACGTTACAGCTTCGTCCTCTTCGAAATGATCGCCACTGTAGCTGTCGTCGTCTTTGTGAGACGACGCTGAATCTGCGTCTAACATCACCAGTACTTGCACCGTGTGAATGCCGTCAGCACTCTCAAGATTGCCTTCAAAGGCGTCATCCTCATACTCGTACGCAGCGCCATTCGCGTCTCCTTTTTGCTCCTTTTGTTCCTCGTGATCTCCTGAGGCGATGAGGCTGTCGCTTTCTTCGTCGAAGCCTTCGCCTTCGTACTGTGCCGACGCGCCTGATACGTCAACTAGTGGCGTGGAAGCGGATAGCTCTGAGTACACTGAGGACGGCGACGTCGACATTTGCCCACCAAGTGAATGGTGCTGTAGCCCTTGTCCTGACTCTTGCGTCGAGATCACAGATCGCGTCTAAAGAATGGTAGTACCAGTCGCAAGTTGTTGAGAGCCTGAAGAGGCAGAGAGATCCTCCACAAACCGCCACACAAATAGAGAACAAGTGAGTCGGTTTTCTTGCACATAGACACACAAGAAGGTGGCTTCGACGCTCTTTCTTACCTTCCTGCTATTGTTTGCTGCTGGAAGGGGCAGAAGACGAGCGATGACTGTGAGCACAACCGGTACGTGCGTACATGCACATCAGCAACAACAGCAGTAGCATACTCTGATGATCCAATGCCATTGACACTGGCACGTTTGTCTGTTTAGGTTGCATCAGGCATGACGCCGAAGCCGCGCCTGCCGCTGCAGTCGAGACACTATCGCCATCACCCTGGCGTTGGGACGAAATGCGCCACAACGGACAAACACTTCACGGTGCGCGACGGCTTCCACTTGAAGAGCCGCAACGACGAGAAGAAGCTCGCAATCGACCAGCAGCTGCTGCTGCAGAGCGAACCTCCACTATCAGCAGCAGAAGCAGGTCGATCTGACGCTCGCACGCATGAAGACGACTCGATGGTGGGTGACACTCAGGGTCCTAATGCACAGGAAATCCCACTCACGCTCCATCTAAAGCTGCTCGGAAAGCACGGTCCATCTAAAGCTGCTCGGAAAGCACGGGAGGCTCGAGTCGCGAGGAGACAGCGCCAACAATAACAACAATGCCGAAGATGATGGCGCGTCGACACAGCAGTTCTCGGTACCAGCAAGTAAACTAGCCACTGCCACGCCACTTTCGCCAGGGTCGACTCTGTGGTCATCGCACAACTCGGTCGAGGCGAAAGCGATCGCTGCGCGCATTGAGCCTTCGTCCAAGTGGTTCATCTACCGCCAGCGAACGGATCTCACGCCGCAAAGACACGACCACCGCGTGGAAGAGATGATCCAGCGAGTACTGCAGCCGCAGAGCTCGTCCTCGGATCCACGATCGCAACTGATTGCTCCTGTGATCGCAACAATGACAAAAGAGAACGAGCTCTTGCCTCCCACGCGACTTCGTCAGCCGTCGCTCTCCGGGCCCACGTACTACTAGCGTGTGCTCGCGACGCAGCAGAAAAACTCGAAAGTGAGAGCGCTTCATCCGCTCGGAGAGCTCGCGCCGCTGATGGAGACCAAGCGATTGCTCGTGAGCTCGCGCGAAGAGAAGAATCGCGACGTCAACCGGTTGCTCGCGACACGCTTCCAGCAACAACAGCAGTCTGCATCAGGCGGCAAGCCAGAGCTCTCCGAGAGCCTCTTGAAACGGCAGACCGAGCTCAAATTCTTCACGCGACGGAGTGCCTTTCGGGAGCAGACAGCTGCGGCAATGAAATTGGAACCTGGTCTCTTGCATAGGCGAACTGCGCTTCTTGCTCCAAATGCTGGAGCAGATGGTGCAGAAGCGCCGCGACAAGCAGCAGCAGCTCGTGCTCACCCACGGCGAGAACCTAATTCTCAAGAACAAGCGCCAGTCGTGCCTCAACCTGTTGCAGCGGCCACCGCAGACGCCCATGTTCCCGTCGTCCATCGAGCAGAAGCAGCAACAAGTGATCCGGCGCAAGCAGGTCTTTGATGCGAAAGAGGAGGCCGCGTGCGAAGTGCCGTGAATCAATGGTAGGCGCGTCGCCACCAGCAGCAGGAAGAGGCGCGACGCACGTATCGCCAGCGCCAGTGGCTGCTGCTGACCACGCTCGCGCAGACGTCCGTCAACTGGCTGGGCAAGTTCCAGGAGTGGAAGCTCAAGCGCGACGCACTGCGGCAGGTAGTGATGGGACGACGCATTCAGGCGTCCTGGCGCGAGCACGCGCTCATCCGACGCAACTCACTCTCGGGGTTCGGCTATTTCGCCAGCGCGTCCATCAATTCGCCGTTCTACCGGATGCCGATCGTCATGAAGGCGATCTCGCTGATGCAGAAGGCCATGCGCCAGTGGTTGACGCGCAAGAAAAACAAACACAACGTGGTCGCGATCGAGATCTCGTGACGTCATGGTTCGAGTTCCAGGACGCCAAATCCCGCCGCCTCATCCTGCGCTTCCGCAAGCGCGTGCGCGATTTCCAGATCATGTGGCACACGTGGCGCGCGATCACAGACGCGCGAATCAAGCTGCTGCTGCACGTGTGGGCGAAGCTCGAGCGGAAGAGCAAGCGGCGGCACGGGATTCTCAACTTGAACAACTACAAACCGCTCGGGGTCCCAGACCGCGGGTCGGCGCTGGTGCACTCGCTGAAAGCAACGACATCAGTAGTCTCGCCTGAAAAGCACCAGAAGCAGCTTGAAGGGATGCACCGACACCTCAAAAACGGCGGTACGATCCAGACACCGCTCTTGATCGCGCCTGCTGCTGCTGGGTCGGCCTCTTCTTCTGTGAAGCCGCCGTCGATCGCGACGATCGCCAGAGCGCTCTCCCCAGGTTTCTCCGTCTCCCTGAGAGCCAAAAAAGTCAGTGGACGAGCCAAACAGGATCTCGAGTTCCGTCAGCAAATGAGCGAGGACTTTCAGCACACGATGCAGGACTTTTACGCCACCAACAGCAGCAACCACCATGGCGATCCTGGCAACCCGCACCTGTGCTCGTTGCCTTCACATGATAATGATGGCGCCGCACGCGTCCCTTCGATCTACGAACCACAGCCGAGGAGGCAAAGGAGTTTCGTCTTCATCGTCGTCATCTTCACCTTCCTGGAGAACCATTGTGGATGCCGTTGCGCTGCCGACGCACGCGGAGAAAGTGTTGTTGCAGCTCAAGGTGGCGATGCTGCGGCACTTGCTCTCGGAGAAGCGGAAGGCGTTCCAGCTCACGAAGGACAAGAAACGGTACGAGACACGAGCATTTCGACACACACACGCACACATTCATTGCTTCTAGGGTATCATGCTTACACTCACCCTTGTGTGTACTTACTTGACTCTCGCGCTCTGGAAACCCTTCGCAGTGAAGAGTGGAAGTCGAAACGCCAGCAGATGCGTCGCGCCGAGTTCCGCTACAACGTGTTCGAGGAGCTGGTCGCGCACCAGCGCTTCCAGGCGAAGAACTCGGTCTTTCTGCTGCTCCACTACTTGTCCGAGGCGGAGATGCTGTACGTCATGCACCGCGCACAGCAGGCTGCGAATGCGGCGGCCGCGGTCGCAGAGAAGCAGGAGCGTCCTGGAAGCGGCTTCTTCGCGCACGCGCACCATTCGGAAGGTCCACGCAATCCGCAGAATCTGGCAGCACACGTCGTCCTGGCCTTTGACTCAACGCCGCCTCAGAAACCATCGGCACTTGCGCTTCACGCGCAGAGGAGGTCAACGACGGTTGGCTATCCGTTGAAGTCAAGTTCGCTGGTGTCGGCTGGGAACAGCGTGGTCGAGCTGCTTGAAGATGACGAATGATACGTCCGCAATCTTGTCCATCGTCTCGTCTACCGTCTTGCCCACCACCGGACTGTTAACAATGGTCCGTCAATGTGTATCGGCATCTTGCCTACTACGCATGTCCGCACATTGACCTCGTTTGCCTTCGTTTGCCCGCATGATGTTTACGCCCTGTACACATTTGTGCGCATGACGCCCAAGTGACTACATGATGTCCACATTTGCGCACGATACTCCAAGGATTGTCCCGTAATGTCCACGCCTGTCCAGGTGATGCCGACGTGATGCTCACATTTGTCCAGGTGATGCCGACATGATGCTCACATTTGTCCAGTTGATGCCCATGCTTGGTTCCCTGATGTCCCCATTTCTTCACCTGTTGTCCACGTTTGTCCTCATGATGTCCACGATTGTCCTTAATTGCCCCACTCGATTGTCCGCAAAATGCCCACCGTATCGTTCACTGTTGAAATCAAATTTCATCGGAGATACTTGGGTCAACAATTCGGAAGATTTGAGATCTGCAACAACTTGTCCACATTACGAAGACAATTGTCGATTAAAGCTAGTTTTGTCTCGCATACGAGGACTTGGCGCCTGCTGCCTTCTTGTCTGGGGCTGGCTTCGCTTCCTTGCCCTGCTTGAACAGGGAGAACACCCGTGGACCTTCCACTTCGAGCCGCCTCTTCTCCATGTACGCTTTCACCGACGTCATGGTGCTGTGCATTGTGCTAGGTGGTGCTGCTGGCACTGCGACAGTTGTCCTCTTGTTCTTTGCAGAAGATTGTTCGTACTTGAGCACCATCGTAGCCTTGTTCTTGGCCTCCATCTGCGCAGCCTGCTGCACCGCGCCAGTGCCCAACTCCAACTCGTTGCGCTTGAAGAAATCGATGAAGTGCGAGAGGACTTGCTTCGAGTATTCGACTTCCTGGATAAACGGCCGCATCCACTTGGAGAGCGACCTCGTGTGCGCCTGCGCGCGGTGGCGGGAGTCCAACAGTAGGATGGCACCGTAGTCCTGACGATGGCGGATGCAGCGACCAAGCGCCTGGTTGAGCGCTCGAAACGCTTGCAGCTGGTACCACACGTGGCCGCTCACGAGCTTCTTGTTCACGTGGCTCTTCTCGTCCTGGTACTTGCGCTTGAGCGACACCTGCAGCTCCTTGATGTTTGGGAACGGGATCCCCACGCACAGCACAGCGCGCGCATTGTCGTTTGAAAAGTCGATACCTTCGCTCACTTTGCCACGGTACACGGCGAGGAATACCGCGCCGGTCTTCGTGCCGGCAGTTCCAGCTCTCCCACCCGCGACAGAGTACTTGTACTCGTCCAGGAGCGCGTCAAAGTCTTTGCCAGCCTTGCGCGGCTCGCTGTACATGGTCTTGATCGCGTCGATCTGGCCCCAGAGCTCCGTCTGCTTCCATCGCATCACCAGTTTGTCCATCAGTGAGTAGGACGGGAAGAACATGAGAATGCCCCCGGGAATCACCTGTGAGTACTGGAGAAGCAGCTGCCCCATCGAGTCCTGATACCGGAACTCCTGCTGGTTCGTGAACGTCGACGACAGGTCCACGCCGCCGGGTCCGTGCATGATCGCGCCAGCAAACACTTGCTTGCGCATGTTCACAACGTGGTTCGCCTCCAAGCGAATGGGGAAGTCCGTGCCCAGTTCACCAGCGAAAGAGTCCATGGGGCTGAGCGTCCCGGACGTCAGGATGACACTCCGCGCGAGCTTGATCACGTCCGAGAATGCCACCGCGGCGTTCAGGCACCAGATGCACATCTTGAGCTCCCAGCCGTTGCTCTTGGCGTCCGCAGTGTACGATCCGCGGAAGCGTCCGCCAGCGTTGCGCGGGTTGCGGGACTTCTTGATGATCAACTTGAAGTCGTCCAGGTACTTGAGCTGGTCGCGGAACATGTAGTCGGCGACGTTGATCACCATCTGAACCGTGCTCAGCGGCAGCGTGCCAAGCAGCATGGACGAGTTCGCTTCGTTCTCTTCCTTCGGTTCCCCACTCTCGGACTGCATGCCGTTGCTGCTCGGCTGCGACTGATCGCTGGTGCTCGAGAGCTCCCTCTCCAGCTCGCCGACGGCGGCCAAGTCGCGCTTGATCTGCTCGAACGAGTCCTGCGTCATGCCCGTGTACTCGGCAAACATCGCGAGCGCGTCGACGCCCGACCAGACCTTGCTTTCTTCTTCGAAACCTGTCGGTTTAAGGATCGTGCTCGCGTTCGCGTTGATTTTCTGGATCCAGCGGTTGAGTCCGTTCAGGATCTTGAGCAGACTGTGGTACGTCGGCGGCCGGTTCCCGTGCTTGATCACGTTCGTGAACGCATTGATCGCGAGTGCCAGCACGTCCGTGTTCAGCTCCATGCTCGCGCTCGAGCGGCAGGTGTCCTCGACGTTGTGCGCTTCGTCGAAGATGACAATCGAGTTCTTGAGCTCGATGCTCACGGCTGCTCGGATCGACGGATCCAGGATGTAGTTGTACGGACAGAACACGATATTCGCGTCTACCAGCGCCTCGCGCGCGTGATAGAAGCCGCATTCGCGATGCCGCTTGGCGAGCGCGACCATGTCCTCAATATCCCACACGGGCGGCGCGACCCGCCTCAGGTCGTTCGTCTTGCGGCGTTTGTTGGCAAAGCTGCACGAGCCCATGTCCATGAGGTTGCGACACTTTTCGTCCACCTGAGCTGGGTCCTTGTTGATCTTCTTGTTCACGCAAAAGTTGGCCTTTGAGCCCAGCACGCACATCTTGAGCTCTTTTGTGAATAGGTTCGTCGCGTCGGGCGCCTGGATGTACGAAATCGGGCAGTTCTTGAGCTCCTCGACCACCTGTGAGAGCTGTGAGTGCGTCCGCGAGCAAAAGAAAATCTTCGGCGGGGTCACGCGCTTCGGAACGGAGCCCGCGCCGTCTTCGTTTCCAGTTGTCGAGTGGAACTTTTCGTGGTTGACGCCAGCAGCAGCGGACTGTTCAGCAGCTGCGAAGGACGTTGGCAAAGCGCGCTTGGTCTTCAGCTTCTTGAGCTCTGGTGGGGACTCGATGTCGTCGTTGACGTCGTCACTAGCGTCACCGCCACCATTGCTGCTACTGCCCGCCGTCTTTGATGTCGCAAAGGATGATGGGAGGACTCGTTTCCTCTTCATCGTGATCACATCGTCAGGCTGGCTGTCAAAGTCGTCGTCTGCATCACCCCCACCGCTCTCGAGCTTCATCGCAGTTTTCTTGTTTTCCATGGAGATCCATCCGTCATCAACAGCGATGGATTTCACCGCCGCCACGAATCGGAACCGGTCGAACGAAGGCTGCGTCGACGCGAAGTCGTCGTCGTCGTCATTCACGCTAGTGGTACCACCAGCACTAGTTGCTCCAGTAGCATCATCAATACCAACTTCACCATCGTCACCGTCCATTCCTTTAGTTCTGCTGTACAACTCTTCTGCTTTCTGCTGATTCATTCGCTCAATCTGCCGTACTTTTGCCGCGTGCGCTTCCGCCGCGAGCTTGCGCTGTACCTCCAGGTTCTCCACCAGCTCCGCGACGTGCTTGCGCTGGAAAGTGAGCGACGAGCAGAGTAGCGCGAGCGTCTTGCCTGACCCTGTCGGTGACTCCAAGAGCGCGTGCTGCCCGGTTTTGAGCGCCAGCAGCACCTTGTTCATGACTGCGAGCTGCGCCGGGAAGGGTTTCTTGCCCTCGGGGAAGTCGACGCTGTAGCCCATGATCATCACTCTGTTCGATGGCGCGGGCTCTGAAATTGGGTCAGCTGCTACTGCAGCTACAGGTGGCGACACCACTGGTTCTTCCTTCGCAAGCGTAGCCACCGTCTCCGCGAGCGGCGCTGTCTCGTCCTTGATCTCGATGACGTCCATCGACGGCAGCGACAGCGACGCACTGTCGTCGCCAGACGCAGAGACGGATGCAGAGACGCCTACAGAAGGCGCCATCACGTCCACCACCGCGCCGTCGTCGTCGTCGCTCGAGAGCTCGAGGATCTCCACTTCTACATCCGCACGCGCCATCCTCCTGCTCCTTCTCCGTCTGCTGCGTATTACTTGGCGTGTTGCCGCTTGCGTAGCTCTTCACCTGTTGTGCTTCTGGCTGCGGTGACCAGGGGCTATTATTACAGGTGGCTGTGTAACTAAAAAAAGCAAATCTGCAAAGAGTGACGAACACTAGTGATAAATATCACATATCAGTAGACTTTGATCTGCATATCCAAAACAAGTACAGGTAATGACAAAGTCGGGTATTCGCCTTTCGACGTGATTGCAAAGTGAGGCACTGATAATAGTTATTGTAGAATACACTGAGAAAAGATATTTGTTTTTTACAGTTCAGTTCTTTCGCAGAATGTTTTCGCGCCAAAAAAGAATGAGGAACGTACGGGTCAATTGATAACTTATTGAAGTACATTTTCGTTTACTTGATATGTGTGTGCAAAAGCCACATGAGCAAGGTGGATAGTGCAGGGCCATCGCGGTCTCTTTTTTCATTGTGAAAAGCTGGGAAAGGGATACCGAAAGCGCGCCGATTCGCCAATGTCAATGACGTCACTCAAAGCCATTTTGTGCATCGCTCTTCCTGGTCCTTGGTATTGATGCAGTGCCTGGATCACCAGACGAAGATGCCTCCAAGCCTCGATAATACAAGCTGAAGGGAGCGTCGCACTGTGATTCTGCTTCTTCTTCCTGGCTTCCCGTGACTCCCTCGCTTCGTTTCTCTTTGGTGATCGTGAAGCGCTCGGCAAGTTACGAACCTAGCATTATGCAACCCCCCAAGCACGACACCAGAGTATCCATCCAATCATGCGCTCGATGTCGACCAAACGAGCCGCGCCAGAGTCGTGCAGTGGTGCTGGAGCCTCATCTGTGAACACGGCTGTGTGAATGCTGTTTGCGAGAAGTGCGCGTTCAAGACATCCCGAAGAAGTACAGACGCAGTCGCAAATGGACCACCATGTGTGGACCAAAGCCCCCCCCCCTCCCGGGTACAATTGACGCTAGGTTTGCACCTGGCGCACTTCAGTGCATCGCTTGCCAGACTCAAACGCTTCGATCCTGCGACCAAGGAGTGACCAGCTCGCACTTGGAATGGGGCCAAGAGAAAGAGCTGGGTGACCTATGAGCTGTGAGCGCATCGGATTCCAAGCGGCTCTGCTGCTCAGATCGTGAGTTGGAGTCTGCGTGACCAGCATTGCGATGTCTACGATGTCTTCCCGGCACGGCAAGACTCCGAGCAGCTTGACATTCGTCCTGATCCTCTGGCGGAATGGTGATGATCGACCTGGCTGTATTCTCCCAATGGTGCAACTGATGGGGGGATCATCTCAGCCAATATGATCTCCAGCTTAAACTGAGCTCGCAAAACGAGCGGCGCGCGCCATCGACACATGGTGAGTCTTGTAGAGCGTGCATTTTTTTCGTAAGAAGTGACTGACTCATTCTTGTTGCTGTCGATTCTTGTTGCCATCTGGAAATGGACAGTTTTCAACCAATGAGCAACGACAAAGAGTCATTTACAACCAATCACCAGTCGAAAAGGTCAATGGCTCCACTTTTGTGTGAGTGATTACGCTATCCATGTGATCGACGCAGACTTGATTACAGCATCATTACCACCTCCAATTCGGTCAGCACCACCGACACAGCTGACTCAAACTCATTCCCCTCTTCCTTTTTCCTGGTAGGCTCGCGCCATTCGGATCGAGACTGGTCTCCGAACTGCCACCGTCAGCCCGACGCTTACTCGTTCACTGTTGTGCCGATGGGGTATCCAGCAGCAACACTCAAGCCAGAGGAAAGGAACGTGAGCCAACCCCCGTCTGGTTCTTCAACCTGATTTGACCTGAGCTTCGTGGGGATGAGTCCTTCAGACGCTTGTGGACATACCTCGTGCTAGAACGATCCCTCCCAAAGGCTCGCGACGTTGATACGTGAGAGCGATCGCGGTTTCCTGATCGGTTTTGGGATTTGGGGGTTTGAATTCTTCAAAATGACGAGTGAACACCCACGGATCCGAAGAAAGAGCCTCCAGATGCTGCGGCTGCAGGCGTTGAACTCGTCAAGGATCAGCTGTGTTGCCTCGAGCTACTTGTTGGCGACGGCAGTAAACTTGCGCTCGAACTCGACGGTCGGCTTGCGAGACGTGGAGTTGGAGCATTCTTATCCCCAAGGGGAGACCTTCGACCGGACAAGGAAAGCAATTGTGATCCAAGTGACCGCATGTTGCGGACATGCGTCCAAGTCCATAACTGATCCCGAAGGCGCTATAGAGGAAACCATCGCGCATCGCCTCCATGCTAATCAAGCTTGATCACCATCTGCGTAGCACCGTGCCGTCATCTGATCAAGTCGTCATCTGATCAAGTCGTCATCTGATCAAGTCGTCATGTGCTCGAGAATTGACGTTTTCGGTGTACGAAGTGACCCAGACGCTCCGAAATCCGACAAGGTTGACCAATAGCCGCCGTGGTCAGCACAGCACACCCCAGCCAGCGCGACACCGTCTCGCTCAGCGTCGAACTCGCCGCTCCGACTGAATCTCTGAGCGGTTTCTTGCGCGCGGATGCTGTCACAAAGACACGGAGGCAACTTGAAGTCTCGAGGATGCTCCATTTTCCACCGAAAGTACCACAAAAAAGTGGGACCATGACAAGGAAGAGCACATCTACAAGCGAGACGTGAGCACAATCAGAGCACACTCAACAGCTCAGCCCAGCAATGCTGGTTTACACTTCGTTACACCGCCTTGAGCTTTGTCGGGTAGTTTCTACCAGCGAAACCATCCAGGAAATCTGTTTAGCGGTGTACGATTGTTATTGCAAGCACACCCTTTGGAGCGCATTGAACAGGGCTTCCGGTGCCGATCTCTCTCTCGGAGCTCCTTGTTTCTCGTCTGTAGTGCATTTTCAATGCGTTGATACACTTTGTTTCATCATCTGAGCTAATGTACACTCTTGCGCCAGCCAGGTAGGAGCTGGTTACGAACAGATTAGCTGGCTGACTGGCTGGTGGGTTGCTTGCTGATATGAGCACGACAAACGCCACGAACGAATCAGGTTTAACTGACCACTCACACACCCTCTCCTAGATGGTTGCAGGTTCGGAATGGAAATTGTATTGGGAGTTGATTTATTTCATGGGATTCCTCTTGGCCTCTGACCTCCTAAATGTGTGTAATGCCTCTCCCCGACATTGGTCTTATCATCATTATGACGTCACGAGTGTTCAGTAGTCTACTGGGGATGACGGTAACTGGCGACCTGATTTTTCTTTCAAACACTTGTGAATTGCAGAGAAGCTGCTAGGTGGCGCTCAGAAGGATAGCATTTGCTGTCTTTGATGGTAAGTAGGCAGGTGGTTGGAGGTACGATGGATGTATGGCTTGGTCCGCTCTTTGCCTGCTGTACCACACCGTCCAGGTTTTGACCAGGCGGAAATACGTGAAGCACGAAATGCACTCGTGTCCAATGCCGCTAAATATGTGCACAGCTAATACTAATCAGATGACTCGTAGCCGTCGTCTGCGCCAGCGAGGTACTCATCATCATCGCCGTCGTCGCGGTCGTAGTCTTCATCAAGTGGCCAGGATCGGGGATGCACCGGAGTGGATCTGGAGAATCGGTACTGCCCCGGCTCAACGAGATGTCCACCGATGTCTCGCTCATAGCCGATTTTCTGCTCATCTTCGTGATTTTCCGCGAGCAAGTAGCGAACACTCAGCTTGGCTCCTTCTGGAGACGATTCCATGTCATCATAGCCGTCAGGATTCGCGCTGCCCACGCTGTCACGGCTGTCGAATAGCACGAGGTGCTTCAAGCCATTACGACCGTCGTCTGAAAATGATTCATGGGCAAGCTCACCACCATCTTGAAGGCGGATCTCGTCCATCAGCGTTGCGTGTGGCGTCACCAGCGACAAGTGCATCAGCTCTGCGACGTCGCGTGCGCTCCCGAGAGCTCTCAGCAAGGTCTCGATATAGCTGATCTCCACCATGTACGTCGAGATCTGTCCAATCTCTGAGAACTGGAACCGCGAGACACATTCGAATTCCAAATCTCTGTCGACGAGCTTCTCGACGAGATCGCTCTGGCGATGCGGCGCAAATGGGAACATCCTAGGCAAGCTCGCACGGGAGAAGCGCGCGTGGAGCGTTGTGCGGATGGTCACAATCGGATTCGCCTCTGCGCCCGTGACCGCGTCGACGTCGCCAAGCTCGAGCTCGAACTTTGAGAACGACGACGTGTGCCTCCGCCACTGAGAGATGACCGCGTCGACCCCAACGAGGTCGCCCCAAACGACCTCGGGGTCGAGCACGCGGCGCAGGAAATCCTCCTTGTACTGCATCGCCGAGAGTTTGCGCGCCGCTGCATCGATCGGGAAGCTCGCCATCGAGTGCGAGTCCATTGCCTCCAGTCCGTTCTTCAAGATCGTGTAGAGCTCCCTCGTGAGCAGCACCAGCGATCCATGCGGCCTCGCCTTCTGCAGCAGCGACTTCTGCGAACAGAGGCTGCGGGAGTTGCACAGCCGCTCGATCTCTTCATTCAGCGCTTTGATCTTCAGCTTGAGTGCGTTCTCATAGATCTTTCTCTTCTCGCGGTACCGCCGCCCACGTTCGGTGCTCGTACGCGGTCGCGGGCGACTCGACGTCGTCCTGCTCAGGGGGTTCATATGGATCCATCGAGGGATCGGGACTCGCGGTCCTGGCGCCAGCAGCAGCGATGACTGCTGTGGTGACTGCTGTGGTGGCTGCTGTTGCGGCCGCACCTGGAGCGGTGCAGCTTGTGGAGGCGGTCGCATGGCCGGGGACCCATATGATGAAGAAGACGCAGACGACGAGGAAGACGCCGGCGGTGGCGCGGAGAACTGTCGTCGTCGCGGCTCCATGGTGATGTGGAGGCGGGCGCTGCTCAGCTGGGCTCGTTCTAGACCAGATCTGCCGCTTGCTACAATGACCGCGGCAAGCACGCGAGAGCGAAGAGAAGCTGAGGGCGAGCGAGCGATCTGTCTTCAAAACCGACCTGCTGGTGGTCGGTCCCCTTAACTTCCTTAATTGGGTTTAACAGCGGCAACGTGAATAGGGCGAAACGAGATGAGGAGGGAAAAAGAGAAAGAAAGTGAGAGAGGGAGCGGAGTGGGGCGGACTGATGGGTGGGTTGGGCTGGGTGGTGTGGTCGGACGACGGTACACATTTGAGTGCAGTTGTATGCCAAAATGAGGTGACGCACACAAAACCCTTTTTGTTTTTGATATGAAGAGGGTTGGTTCTTACGAACTGATTACGATCGGTGGAAAAGGGACCATTATAGAACAAAAGGTCGAGGTAATCGAGCGTTTTAGATAATGTGCGTCCACCCGCGATTGGCATGATGGGAGGGAGCTGGCTATTTACGGCTATTTCGAATGGCCGAAAATAATTGATTATGGGTATCCATGTTTTCTGTTTTGTTTCGTTTGTCAACAACTACTTTAGTATCAACTTTTGTATGGAGCTTGTCTGAGCAATCAAGCTCAGATCAGTAAAAATAGAACGAAGGTTTCCGTAAAAAAAACACACAACATATTTACGGTACTCGATTTCTGTATCATGTGTACCTGTTTTTGTCAACTGTACCTGCTTTTGCCAAAAATGTAGCCCAAGAGAATTTAGACTCTGCCAAATTCAAACATCAAACAACATTGTAGGGGGCGAACATTTTCAAGTGAGCCCCCATAGATATTTTAAATGCATGCGCTTCTGTTCATCGTTGTAAGTTATTGTCGTCGTTAGCCAAGCGTGCCCTTTTGGCTGAGGTGCTTACAATCTTACAATGAAGAGCTACAACAACGTCTGTGTCACGATCGCAAGCTAAGTTGTATATCCTGAATCTACCAACGGGATGGCGACGCACTCATTCGACAGCAAGAGCAGCATGCGTCTCTTTCAGAACGTAATGCAACGTGCTCACTACAGATCGCTTGCTCAGCATCCGACTTTCACTGAGACATAGAGGACCAACGCGCGGGTGGCTCATGATACAACAGCAAACGCAGGCATTTTCGCTGTTCGAGTTGAATGCGACTGAGGTTATCAAAAAAATGACAGGAACAGTTGACTCAAACTTAAGCACTACGGAAAACCCTTCACCTGGTTCTCGGGTGCATAATCCTCAAATTCGCAGACTCCTCGATGATTTGCTTGAGCGTTTGCACGACGCAGGCGAAGCTCAAAAAGCCCCCATAGCCCTCGTTCCTCTCAGAAAACCAGTTTCCGCCACCAGTTGCACGCGCCACCGTTGTCTTGTGCCTCACTTAGATCTGGAGGTCGTAACAATTCCCCCTCAGAGACGAACACTGCAGTTTCTGTGAGGGAGCTTCAAAGAAATGGGAGTACCGAGTCCTCAGCGAAATGATTTGGTCGGAATGCTGACGTGTGTTCGGAAAACGCTGGCTGTGTGGAGTCCGATGTGTTGCATCCGAGTGCTTGGGTCAGGAACATCGATCCACTGAAAGCGGCGCGATTAACGAATGCTGCCGCGCTTGAGCTCTACAACGCTGTTGGAGGCAGCGACTTCCACTAGATACTTGGTTGTACAGTGCGGTGCTGCGTTCGATTTCGCTTCTCGACACCCGGAATTGCAGACGTTGAATCGCTTGAAGTGTTTCGCAAACAGCACACTCTTTCTTCAGCAACACCTTCCATTTGCCAGGAAATGTACGCGAGATATCTGAGTTTACGACTGTTTTGTAGGATGGTCGTTGCTATTCCCACTGATGACTTGCCGCGCAAGCAAAGCTTTGATGCTTGGAGATAGTTGGAAATTCCGATCTGATGCCACTTCCGAGGTACCACATACGTCCTCGAATCGACGATAAAAATGCCGCTCAGCCTTTCTTCATCCGCGCGGAAAAGATAAGAGGTTGACAAGCAGTCTGAATCTGAGCTGCTTCGTTTTTTGTGTAGCTGGATGCTGAGGTACGATGCCGTTTCTTCTCGTCTTTCCAAAAGATCGCGAGTTGCTGGAAGTAGCGCGCACAAGGAGGACCTCCTGCTCGAAATGGGGGTGTTCTTGGCCAGATCCAGTCAAGTCGACAACAAGTTATGACTTGCTGTGACTGGAGTTTGGTGCTTGATGGAATGACGAAGAAGATGCCGCTGGACGTTCCGCTGTGAAGACAGGTCTTCGCTCTCGCGACCACGTTAGACGCCACGATCTGACCCAAAACGTTCTTGGTAAGCGCATCCAATGCGTGCCTATGCCGCCAAGAAAAAACGCACAGATGTCAAAAACCAGTCGAGCGAGATATGCCACATCCATGTATTTGCCTCGGTACTAAAATGAAAAGATACAACACACCGTAGCAATGTTTGGTAGTGGCTACTGGCGAAGTATTGCTAGGTAGATTGTGTCGTTGCCAGCAACACTTTGTACACTTGTGCACGCTTACAGCCTCCTCTTTTGCTCGTGCTTCACTCCCATCCTTCCGTTCTCACTCGTGTCCTCTCGAGCGCTGCCGCTTTCGTGGTTATGATGAGCTCGATGCTTTCGATCGCCTTGGGTCCTGCGGTGGTCGAGTTTCCCAGTCCGTGCGATTTGCGAATGGCGAATTGCGAATGCGCATTCAAAACACAGAGATGCGGAGGTGACGTTTGTGGGAATACGTGGCTGCTGGACAATAATTCTGCTTGCGTGACGTGTGCGTGACAACGTCATCGTGCGCCAGGGCGTGGAGCTGGGAGCGTGCGAGTGGCGACACCATTTGCGCGCAGCTGTCGTTAGCTGGGATGACGCGCGCGAAATGATGACTCTATGATAATTCATAACGGGACAGGGAGCTCCGCGCCATAGCAGCAGGCTTGGACAACTAAAGAGAAATGAAAAGCGTCAAAGTGAATATGGTGAGTGAACAAGCACCTCGCGCCTATCAATACTACGAGGTAGGTCAGTATAGATGTCCATAATGCGTACTGAAGTGGTGAGTAGACGAGAATCGTGGGATCCGCGCACGCACGAGAGTTGGCTTGGAACTGTGAATTGTACGCACACCCAAACCGCTTGGAACTCTACAGTAACCCTGGAAACTCGACGCTGATACTTGGAGACCTTCGCGCCGCTGTTGGAAATCACTGCGTCGAAATTGTTTGTGACCACAGCTCTGCGTCGATACGGTGTGGAGCTTATCGAAGTACCCGCGTCGAGCAAAATGGCGCGATCAAATGCGTTTCGATGCATAGTAAAATGACCCGTGCATGAGTAAGGAAGACGACTTTGGAAGAAGATAAGATGCGAATCGATAGGAAGGAAGCATAAGTATCTTTAGAGCTGCTAAACATAGGGTGCGTGTGCTGTTTACATGAGACTGGAGAGCGGCGACTGCAATCTGTCTCGAAGCAAGGTTTCCCAAGAGTCCCAGGCGCTCGCCTAGTGCCTAGCCATCTGACCGGCTCGTTCTGTATCCTGATCTAAGAGCGATATTGTAGATCAAGGATGGCGAGAACGAGGACGCCCTTTGCTGCTATATATGTGTGTGTACCATGGCACTACAATTTTAAGGGAAAACACAAGCCCTGGAGGTGCTCCAAAAACCAGCGCTTGCTTGCCGACTTTCGCTTTTTCATACCTGCACGACGCCGTCTGATCCTTTTTCTTCGCCATCTTCATAGCCGTCGGCATCGTAGAATCTTGCTGCAGACAGCGAAGGCAGCATCGACGGCGGCAGTGGTGCATGGTACCTGTCAGACGGGTGGCGCTGTTCGTCTCCCACGTACAGATTGAAGTAGTTGCGCTCGTCACCTTTCGTCTCCGACTCGCTGCTGTCGCTCGGCCGCTCGTACGAATCCATCAAGCGTGAGCGACCGCGAATGTCCAGGGCTTGGATCCCCGCTTTTGCTGTGCCGTAGTCCGAACGCGCGCCGCTAAAGCTGGCACCAGCATCCTTTTTCTCCTCCTCCTCCTCCCACTCTAAAGTGTCAGGCTCGACTGTCACCAGCACCGTGTCGGGCATGACCGCCGAGAGCTTCATGAACTCAGCGACGTCGCGCGCACTGCCGACAGCCATCATGAGCGCTTCAATGTAGTTCACCTGCACGTTGTACGTCAAGATCTGCCCGACACCCGAGAACTCGAACCACGCGACGCAGTCGAACGTGAGGTTCCGGTCGACAAACTTGTCCACGAGGTGGGGGTGTCTCCACACAGACGGGAACATCACTGGCACGGTCTCCCGCGAGAACTGCGCGTTCAGCGTGAAGCAGATCATCACGACCGGGTTCGCGTCCGGGTCGTCAGCGATGCACTCGGCTCGTCCGACATCGATCTCGAATTTGGAATAGCACGCGGTGTGTTTTTGCCACTGGTCCACGAGCGCGTCCGCGCCGACAAGGCTGCCGTACATGACATCCGGGTCCGCCACGTGCCGTAGAAAGTTCTCCTTGGTCTGTACGCTAGTGCGCATGAGCTCGGCCGCTCGGGTCTCGTGAACGCCGTGCTGCACTGGATCCAGCATTTTGAGCCCATGGCGCAGCACTGTGAAGAGCTCCCTTGAGACCTGCACGAGCGAACCCCATTCCGCCGTGCGCGACGCAAACGTGCGCTCGCGCGAGAGCCCTGTCGAGGCACTCAACTGTGCGATCTGCTCGCGCAGCTGTCGGATGCTCTCCTTCAGCGAGTCGACGTACCGATTCTGGCGTTGGCGGAACAGTTGACCACGCTCGCTGCTCGTCTTGGCGCGCGGACGCGATCGCGTGCGGCGGTGCGGGCGGAGCGCTGCAGGCTGCAGCCAGATCGGCACGGGCGGTAGCAGACGTGGCTGGACACCACCGCCGCCAACGGCGAAGTCGATTGTGTTAGTAGCGCTGGCTGAGGACGACGGTGCTGTCATGCTGGACAAGAACGGGGACAGTCCAGGGACAATCGCAGCAGACGAAGACGACGGAGCAGTGCTGCTGTTCCCACTGCCGCCGCCCTGCGCTCGTCGTCGCGTGGGCTCCATCCCTCTCTTGAGCCTCTTAAGCCCAAGCGGAGCACTATCTCCCCAAGCTCTGCTAACCTCCGTTAAACTTGCTGGCGGTGGTGGCTCAGCGTGTCTCTTTGCTCCTCTCACAAGCGACCTGTTGCTGCTCAAAGTGAAGAGCAACGGCGACGACGAATGCGCCGCTCGCTCGCCTATCCACTCTAATCGAGAAACAGGGTGAGAGGAGGAAGAGGGGGAGGGGCCTTGCGCGCCTGAGGACGGACCTGCGAGAGAAGGGACCAGCCAACACACAAGACACACAGAAAGTTCACCGCGAGCCACAACACACGGGGCGATCTTCCTTTCTTCCATTAGCGCGCTTCTGCGAAATAAAAGGGCAGAGTGGAGGGGGGGGCAGTTATCCTCTGTTAAACGAAGAACCCTCTTTATGATGCTGCGACGCTACTCGTTTTGCGAGGACGAACGGGTCTGGTCGCATAGGCACGCGGCCACCCCCTTTTTTTCTTCTTCCTTCCTGAACCGAAAAAGTATGGGGGCGTCGTCGCATTCGCATCACTGCTGACCATTGCGATCTGGGTGGAGTCTCACTTTCTTTTCCCAATCGCAGTCGCTCGCAGCCGGGAATGCCATCCTGACTCACACTCTAGGGCTTGGAAGATCGCATTCTATTCCAGGCAACGAGTGCCAGAATCACCAGTAAACAAGTGGGCGGTACCTGGGAGGAGGGGCTCAGTCTTAGCATTCGAGAAACGAGTAGTAGTGGTGCAAGCAAGCGAGGGATTGTGGTCCCTTTGCCTGTCTACCTGCCTGCCTGTGCGTCAGCACAGTGACTGTCAGTCTCACTGGCCTAGAACTAGACGCGCGCGCTTTTCTGCGGTGCTCAAGCGTTGTGCGCCCACGACGCGGAGGACGGACACACAAGATGAGGGGTGACCGATCGCTCTCGACCACCAGAATGTACGGACACGTGCACGCCTGAGGTTTGTTTTGTACCCACCATCCATTCAGGGGAGCGCGCGCTTGGGACACATCAAGCGATGACCACGTTTCGTTTGTCCATTGTGATGGACCATTTCGACTGACTCCCACTGACTGACTATTGTAATTGTACAGACAGAGCAGAGAGCGAGTGAACACCAGCTCCAGAAGTGAGTTATCAACAACTCGCGACAGGATGCGACATGCGTGTGAGAGGGGGCGCCGCACCCCACACCACGTGCTGTCATATATCCCAACTGCCGGTTGAGCGCCGCCCCGACCAACGACATCATGCAGCTGCGGTGCATGCATGCAGTTCAGCGGTGCATTCAAGGCCAGCCGATCCAAATACGCCGTCACGAGCATCGCCGTTGAGCGCAACTACCAGTGCTCATTGGCGCAATATCTACTGTAAACTTCTCAGTATCTCTCCCCTACCGGGATGATCTCTGGTATACTGGTACGTGAAATGCAAGTACAGTTCTGTGTAAGTGCATCGAACCAGCTTCTCTCATGCTTTCTATTGTGTGAATGGATGTGCGTGCAGCAGTGTTCCTGACAGTCACGTGTGGCTGATGGCTAATCTACAGCAAAAAGATCCAACTCGGAAGAGCTACGGCAAAGATCCAACACGGAAGAGCTACAAGCATAGTGTTAAGCAACCAGCCAACGTCAAAAGCGCATCACAGGGAGGACTCCGCACGACGAGAGGAAATCGCGAGAGCTGCTCACGGTTGTCAGGAGTGCGAACGCATTAGCGAAATCGGAGAGCACAATCTGAATGAAGTTTGAGATTGAAAATGGAGTCCTTGTCTTGCTTACCGAGCTCCTGCGTAGTTTACATGTAGGTGTAAAGATTCCAATTCGTTGAAGACTCATCATTGACTACCTAGGATCCCCATCAAGCGCTGCATGTCAGCGTTTCTCAGCCAGGGATGTTGCTCGAACACCAGCACCGACATGCCTTACCGCACACAAGAAGAAGAAAAGAGCAGTTGCGGGCATTACTGTACAGCGCAGCGTCATCAGCATATCACACAATTTGCTCTGGCATATGAGCTCGCGACAGCGTTGACACTCATAACTTACGCCTCTCACCAGGTCATCCGCTCCTGTTTGCATTAAGGTTGGCTGTGCTTGCCAGTGTACCAGTGTTTGGATCCTTAGCTAGACGGGCGTTGCATTCGACGTGTACCGTCAATCGAACTCTGTCAATCAGGGTCGGAAATGGAAACTGGTTCATAGCAAACTTATCAGATTGCCGAGCGTGAGGGCTTCGTTGCGCCTTAATAACACTAGATCACTGCTTCATGAACAACTTCTGAAGTGCCAGCAACTCTCATATCGTTTCAAGACCAGACCACACGCAGAATGTGCTATCAGAGCCGTTTCTCCTTTGCGCATAACATTACAATAGAGACAGTGAAACGCATTTCGTGAGCTCTGAGTGCTTTTGAAGCGGAGGAGATAAGGGTTTCAACATGACTCATACTTGCTTTCCATCATTCACAACCCAAGCAGTGCATGTAGAGACTAAAGTACAAGCTACACCCAGTCACTTTATGACCAATGCGGAATGCCAAATGCAGCCATCCCCTCGTGCTCGTCGTCGCACGGCTGTGGGCAACGTAGCTGCTGGGGTTCAGTTTGCCATGCCTCGTCCTCATACTCGGGCTCGCGCCATTCGTCCCTTCGCATCCCAGATTCTTTGACGTAGCTCCTCATTCCTAGATGGTGGTGATCGTCACGATACGAATCGTAGCCCAGGCTTCGCGATTGCGCTCGCTTCACTTCTTGGAGAGTTGTGTGCGGTGTAATCACTGAGAGCTCCATCAACTCAGCGACGTCCTGCGCGCTACTGAAGGTCTTCATGAACGCTTCGACGAAGTTGACTTCAACCAAATAATCCGTGATCTGATCTCGCTCGGAGAACGTGAATCGAGAGACGCAGTCGAACGTGATGTCTCGGTCAACGAACTTCGCGGCGAGATCGGGACGCTCATTGAGCACTGAGGGGAACATGATCGGCAGCGTCCCCCTTGAGAATCGAGCGTGCAGTTTGGAGTGGACGACGACAATCGGGTTCGTCTCAGAGCCAGCAATTGGTTCGACACGTTCCACTTCAATTTCGAACTTGGAGTACGACAGCGTGTGCTTGTGCCACTGGGCAATGACCGAATCGACACCAACAACGACGTTGCCGTAGAAAACGTCTTGATCGACGATCCGACGCATGAAGTTCTCTTTGAACCGAATATGTTGAATCACGGACTCGTCGCCCCTTGGTCCCAGCATTGTAGGGTCGACGCTCTCGAGTCCAAATCGAAACACGACGTAGAGCTCTCGCGCGATCTTCTCCAGCGAGCCGCCACTGCAGGTGCGCGTCATCAGTGATCGCTGCTGCAATAGACCCCGCGAGTTCTCCAGTTGCGCGATCTGCTTCCGCAGCGTCTTGATCTGCGCTACGAGACTGCTCTCATGCGCTCTCTCTCGAAGACGGAAGTTGCGCACGCGCTCGGTATTGGTCAGCGGTCGCGTTCGCGGCCCCACACTCGCTGTAGCTCCTGCGTCGGGCACTGAAGCCGCAGGTATCGTTATTTGCAGGACGGGTGGTAACGGGGTCTGGCTCATCGACGAGTAGGCACCCAACCAAGTCGACCTCGGGGGCCGACTTGAGCCGCCGTACCAGGTTGTCCTCGTGGGCATAGACACGCTCGACGGAGCCCTACGAGCGACAGCGTCCATGGGCGATGCTGGCGCCGCCGCGCGGTGAAGGTGATGCGTTGGCCACATCGCAGAGCTCTCCTGCTCACTCACAATAGCCCACGATATATGCGATTGTTGCTGCGCGCTTTTCTTTCTGCCGATTAGCAACCAGAAAAAATGGATCAGGTGGATCGCAATTGACACACCACGACCTATCTATCGACTGACTTTCAAATCTATCATGTACCACGTGCGAACCTGATACTGTAAGCTGATTGTGGAACAGAGACCAGACAGATACTACAGTTAGAGACACACTAATATAAAAATACTATTTTTACACATCCGGCAACTATGTGATGGACTACAGTGTTGCTAAAAACTATAAAGTGCCCGCCAAAAGTATAGAAGCTGTCGATTTTTTATTTTGTCAAAAACTACTGCGTTTTCAGCACCAAATGATGGCTCAAATAAACGCATTTAAAGAGGCAAACAAGTGCTAAAATCTTCGAGCGTCAAATCTGCAATCGTCCACACAAAAGCAATTTACTCATTATCAGAGGTGAAAATGGAGTTTTGATGGCTCGGTCAGATTGGTTTTAAAATAATAATTCTAGGAAATACTGTGCTCAGACTGGTAAAATAGATTAAGCACATTGTGTGCTTTCGGCCACACATTGTTTTCATTGCAAAATAAACGTTTTTGAGATGGGAAGGGGTCAAGAGCTGTCCTAAGCCGAAGTGCGGGTCATTCAAGAGCTTCATGATGCAGATGTCGTGCCCAAGGAGATCGCACAACGTGTCAAGCGAAGCAAAACA
>JAADVN010000178.1:0-28654 GCA_023335535.1 Globisporangium spinosum
AAGCGCCTGATGCTCAATCTGCGCGGGCGCGTGTACATGTCGGGCGACTTCATCATGCGTCGCGGCGAGGTGGACGAGGAGTTCTACACGATCAACCGCGGCAGTGTGGAGCTGGCGACCGGTCCCGACAGCTTTGAGCGATCCATTGGTGGCACGCGTGCTCCTGAAGACCGCGGTTCTCGGAGCGACATGAGCGACAGGCCGCTACCGAACCACTCGAATCAGCGGGGCCGACGAAAACGGTGGGTAGTGGTGACCTTCATCGACCTCATCGGCATGACTCAAACCGATCAATCTATCGAGTCGACAACTTCGTCGATGACGCGCCCGAAGCGAGCTTGCAGGATCACACTTCCGAGACGCACTACAGCGACAACAGGCGTCTTCAAGTCCTCACAAAAGGACAAGCGTTTGGTGAGATGACGCTGCTGATGAACTACCAACGCACCGCAGACGTGCAAGCGATCACGCACATCGAGATGTGCATCTTGAACCGAAGCGACTTCCAGCGTATCGTCACGACCCATCCTGAGGATCGGAGGAAAGTGGTGTCTGCGATGTTGCGTGCCTGCATGCTCAACAACGAAGCCAATGGAGTCGAGTATCCGCTTGCAGACACGGTGTGATCGGTGCACAGTGAGCACGACCCAGTGGGAGCAGGTCAAATTCGAGCCGAGGAAGCCGTGTCCTTGATTTTGGAGGTAGTCAACTCGGACACCGACGATGACTCGATCAAGTTCGGTGTGAATGCGAGGCTGCAGCAGCAGTTGCTGGAGAACCGAGTCACGAGCACGAGGGTCGTAGAAGAAATACATGAGACTTCAACGCGGCAAAACTTCTCCTCCCCTGACACGCTGCAAGTAGTCCACACTTCTCGCTCAGAGCAACCGTCAACGCCAGCTTTTGCTTCGGGTAGTGAAGACAATCCGCAGTCGCCACCTATCTCGGAGGCGCGCATCGAGCGCATCGAGCACTCGCTTGGGTCTCTTCTGACGATGATGGGCGAGACGCGATCAGCCATCGACAGGATCTCCTCGCCCACAGCATCAATTCCGCTGAGCACACATTCTGCATGGATCTCAGTCCGATCAGCACATCAGCACTCGCGCATGTTGAAGACACGCTCGACCACTTCGTTGGCAGTTCGGCGAGTCGCACACAAGCTGCAGCAGTACGGTCGCCCAACAGAGGGGCAGCTCGGCAACTCGGTGCGGCAGTCACAGCAGTTACATTCGCGGGTGATTTGGGTCACCAATGGGGCTAGCCGAAATGATGACACCGCAAGCGCTCGTAGTCACCCACCCGTGGATCTCCATAAACGCATCCTTCTCCAGAAAACTCGCCAGACCTCATTCACTGTCCGGCAGTCAGTCGTGTCAAAATTCGCTGCACAGTCGCCGACTCAGTTCGCGGATCAACTTTTCGGAGCTCGCCCTCGTACCGTTTTCTTTCGCCACTTAGCCGAGTCAGGAGACTCACCCTATTCACTTGTCAGTTTATCGGCGAAGAAGTAGCTCGTTGCTTTTGGATGGTTTAATCTCGAATCCTGTTTGATTTGTGCATTTTTATTCGTGACTCGCATTTTTCACCCCATCAAATCACCAGTTAACTGCGTATGCAATTCAACCTCGCAAATTGTTAGTCATCAATGTTGCGGTACGTACGAGATCGCCAGCCACTCGATTTCTGACAAATTCGTTTCTTCCGAACCATAGTCTTCGTGCAGTCCCCGCCGCGCCAACTGCAATTGCTGCCATCCGCGCTGCGCATTAGTCCGAAAGCTCCCTAGTTCTGTCGCTGCATCTGATTCCGAATCTGCGTCGATGATAAATCGCTTCGGAAAACAGATTCACTCAGCGGAACAAATAAATCCTGAAACACTGCTGGAATACAGTCTTGCAGCACTTCCTCAGCGCTGATGTATCGGTTGGCGACTTTGTCGTCAAAGCGTCCTGCGACAATGAAGAAGCAGTCGTTGCGCGCGATTTGCTGCAGCGTCAGTATCATCTTGTGCTCGTCGTTCTCGTAGTACTTCTTGTCCACGATCCGCACAGCAGTATCAGCTCCGATCACAAACGCGCAGCCTTTCAGCAAAGACGCTTTCTGGCTGAACAAAGTAGCATTCGTCACTAACACTGGCCAAACTCCCAAATCTTCCAGCTGGTGTGAGCTACTAGCTCCAGTGAACTGTTTGACGCGTTGCATGATGGTCGACGACGCGATGACTCCTTTATCTGCATTCGACACCGCGATCTCGAACGCAATCGGAAGCTCAGCACCGGAACGTTCCTTGACGAGTCTCTGCGCCGCGCGAGCCAGATCGACGTGGCCCTGGTGAAGCGGGTTGAACGAGCCTGAGAGCGCGACGCCGCGGAAGTCCAGGTTCTTCGCAGCAACCGCCGGTAAGCTTTGCACAGAGTCGGCTCCTGAGAGAAAGGCGACGCTAGTCAGCTCAGCGGATCCACCGCAGATTTCTGCCAGAGGGTCGAATGATAGGGTCCCATCACTCTCGGTCTTGGCAAGCTTAGTGAGCTTGTCGTCTTCGTGCTGCTCTGATAACAGGGCTTCATGTAAAGCTTGCGTCGCGACTGGATCAACGTCAGTCGACTTGGCGAGCAGGTATACGAGCCAATGGCTCACGATGTGGTCTTCCTCTGCGCATAAACACTGTCAGCGTGAACATGGTCTCCCCAAGGCTGGTTTGAACACAATTCAATTCACCCATACAGGAACTCACCATTGCGGGTGCGCTTGAGTGTCTTGCTCAGATTCAGGTGGTACGTCTCACACTGCTGACGCAGCAATGGCACACTGCCGCCACGTTGGTCAGCAGCAAAACCAGCTTTGCAGATCGACAGAAAGCACTGGTGCGGGCCTTTCTTCTCGTAGTTGGTCGCTAGCGCAGCGGTGCACGCCACGCCCACGCTCGTGCGGAAGCGCTCCAGCGTGGCTGGCAGCGCGTGTGCGTGGTGTCCGTCGTCTTCCTCGCGCTCGTGGCGCTGGATGTCCTGCGCCTGCTTCCATGCAGCGACTGCCATGCGCTCCACAGTCTCCTGCGAGCAGAACTGCGCCAGCTTGACCCGAGACACGTGATCTAGATGAGCAACAACAATAGCAATATCAAGAGAGAGAAAGGGAGAGTGTGTGTCAAGACTAGGAACCTGTCAAAGGGATCTCAAGGTAATGGATGCCTTATGGACGCCTAATATAATAGGAAAGTACAGCAGACACACACAGAACGCACCTGCTGCAAGATCGCGGGGCTCTTGGAGGAAGTTCTGCAGGCTCGCGCGCGCGTACGGGACGGAGAACTGCAGCATCGTGGAGGAGCTGCCGGCGCGGAAGAGCAGCTCGGCCGCAGAGGAGCCGCCGCCGGTCGCGGCCACGACTACTTTCACGTGCGGCTCGCGCACGTAGAGCGCCGAGAGCACGCGCTCCGCCAGCGCGCGCGTCGAGGTTGTCGCCGCCATGTTTGATGTGTCAAGTGTGAAATGAGCTCAAGCTCATTTGCATCTGGAAGTCCCGAATCTTCCGCATTTGAGTTGTCCCGAATGTCCTGCGCTTGAAAGTTTGTTCCGAGTGATCTCGTCGCGGTATACACCATATACACACACTATACAGCCGCCATTGGATTCGAATTGGTTTGCAGTGATTGGCTCGAAAGAATTTGACTCTCGTGACAGTCTGCGTTTTGCGGATAGTAATCATTTGGACTTTACAAATGTTTTGCTGTTTTCTACATTTCACCGATATCATACTGGTATTTACCGGTATTGAGGTTTTGAATCAGCAAGGTTTTTCAAGTTGCATTTTTCTTTTGCATGGCATATTTCGGAATAAACATGCTATATGGCAGTTTTTTCTAGAATTTTTTGGGAGGGGGGGCTGTGTTGCCTTTTGCCTTTTGTCTTCATTCACTCTTGCTTGGTGTTCTTGGTCGCGTGCGGGCGGACACAACATCTCGTTTTGCGCAGCAAAAGGCAACCACCAGCAGCAGCAACAGCAGATAGCACAAGATCTCCCGCACGCAGCACACACACTCGTTGACGATGGCGCAGTACGGCAAGGCGAGCTACTGGGACGAGCGTTACACCAAGTACGTTGCTGTACCGCGCATTGCATTTGCTGGCAGCTGACCGCGAACTGCTCACATCGCTCATGCTACTGTTTGTTTGTTTGTGTATCGTAACGGTCGATTTGCTATGCGCAGAGACTCGGAGCAGTTTGACTGGTACCAGCGCTATGGCGGACTGAAGGAGCTCGTGAACCAGTACGTGAAGAAGACGGACCAGGTGCTCATGGTCGGCGCGGGTAACTCGCGCTTGTCGGAGGAGATGGTCAACGACGGCTACCAGAAGATCATGAACATCGACGTGTCAGAGATTGTGATCACGCAGATGAAGGCCAAGTACGAAGATCACATCGAGTCGCTTCAGTGGCAGAAGATGAACGCGTGCTCGCTGGAGTTTGCAGACGAATCGTATAGTTCGGTGGTCGACAAGGGTACCATGGACTCGATCTTGTGCGGCGAAGGATCGACGAACAACATTGCGAAGATGTGCCAAGAGGTGCACCGCGTACTGAAGCCGAACGGCGTCTACTTTATTGTCTCGTACGGCGTCCCGGCCAACCGATTGAGCTATCTGGAGACGAAGGAGCTGCAGTGGAAGGTGACGGTGCACACTGTGCCAAAGCCCACGGTGAGTGCAGCGCAGGTTTCGGAAGCGGATGCAAATGCGGTGCACTACATCTACGTCTGCCAGAAAGGAGCCAAAAGCGAATGAGCGAGCTGGATAGGAGAGCTACAGCTGCTAGCGGCGTCACGCCAGGCGAGAAGACCAAGCCACCGCCAGCCACTTAATAATATATCGTATCTTCATGAGCGTGCGCTCCTCCCTGTTCTCGATGGAAAGATATCGCATCGCCATCGTTTTTCATGTTGCCCCCGCACCTTCGACCTTTCACGCGTAGCACAGTTGTTTGTTTGCGCGCCTTTTCGGGTCGGATGCTTGGCGCTGGATTTCCAACTTTTCACTTCAACTCTAGTGCTTGGATTTGGTCATTCAAAGTCGGATTTTTCTCTATATATTTTCGAGTCTTGAATTTGCTTCCATTTGCATTGGTGACAAAAGAAGAGCCAGCTTTACAAGCGATGATGATGGTTGGATGAAAATCGCATTCTCCCCAAAACCATGCAAAAAGCAAGTCAAGCGGAGAGCCTCTATAAATTATAAAGAGGTAGTTTCCCACTCAATACAAAAAGCAAGTCAAAGAGGGAATACGAATTCCATCCAATCAGCATGTGCGCAATTTTGGAATTTAGTCAAATCATGTTGAGCTGATCCATCACTTCAATTGTGTAACCTGATATTTGTTTCCGCGGTTTTGTACGTTTACCTACTTTAGTGTGGCACACAATCGCAACTTATACAGCATCTGTCAGAAATCTCTCCAATGTAGTGTGGGGCATTCGAATGCGTCCTGATTTAACACCCACCCGCCATTTGTACGTACAAAAATGCACCCACAGGACGCACGCACGATCGATCCCCCTTGCAAAAACTTCCACACCCACACTCCCTTTTCTGTTGTTGCTGCTGGTCGCATGCCATTTCGCCATTTCCGTCGCCTGCCGACGACCCCTGTGTAAGCGACGCTTTTTCCGACCGAGTCAGTTCCGGAAAGGACAGGAAGAGACGAGCGACGCGTCGGGCTCTGAAAGAAACGAACCCACTCGCTCACCCGACAGTCCATTAACCAGCGTCTGCTCCCTCCCTTCCTCCCTTCCCTTCCCTTCCCTGTGCGAGAAACGACGACGAGAAAGGGGCAGGAAGAGAAACAACGACTTCACCTCACAAAGGCCCGCTTTCCTGTGTGTGAAGCACCTCATTCTCATCGTCTTGTTCGCGTGGCGCTCAGTGGTGACTCGTGTGAGTGTGTGAGTGACGCGGTGACAGAAATCGAACGTTAAGGGAAAGAACAACAGCAGTAACATGGCGAGCGGCGGCGTGAACGTGACGATCGTGGAGGCGCGCCACATCCTCGCGGCTGACAGCAATGGATTCAGCGACCCGTACGTGACGATGACGCTGCTCGACTCGAAAGGCAACGCGATCGCGGCGGGAGGCACGTTCAAGACCAAGGTGCTCAAGAAAACGCTTATCCCGAAGTGGAACGAAGAGTTCGTCGTCGGCGACAGGTACGATCTGCGTCTCGCGACGACGCTGCGACTGCTGCTCTCCGACTCGGACGGCATATTCGGCAGCGACGATGTGCTCGGAGTTGTGGACATCCCGGTCTCGCTGTTCCAAGGCGCGACGGCGACGGTACGTTGCTTCATTAGAACATCTGAGCTGTCTTTGGGTGGGGAATGAACTAACCACAATGAATTCTGTGCGTGCCTATTTCAAAGCTTGACAACTGGTACCAACTGACGAGAACGCCAAAGATGAAGAAAGACGCGACGGGCGAACTGCACATCATCATTCAACCGATCGGTGGCGCCTCTGGAACGACGTCCTTTGCTGCGGGTCTGGGAACGTCCGTGAAAGATGCCATGAGCGCTGTGGTTGGAGGAGGCAACGAGCCCCCCAACTTGCTGATGGTGACGCTCAAGTCTGGTAAAGACCTGCTTGGCATGGACAACAATGGCACTACGAGCGATCCACTGGTGAAGCTTACTTGTGCTGGTCAGAAGCACGAATCAAGCAAGAAGGAGAAGACTCTGCGTCCGCAGTGGAACGAAAAGGTAGGAATGAGTGTGCTTCTGTGTGACGTGTTGTCTGTCGTACCTCAGGTTGTGTTCGCAGTGATCTGACCTTGTGCTTTCATGTGCTCGGTGGCTGCAGTTTGGCTTCTTCTTGTCCGACCTGACAAGCACGCTCTCCATCATCGTGGAAGACTTTGACGTGACAATCAACGACTTCATGGGTCGTGCAGATGTTTCGATCAAAGATTTGCAGCCGAACGTCGAGAAACCGATGACCATCGAATTGGGCGACAAGCGTGGCAAGAAAGACAAGAAAGAGCGCGGTACGCTCCAACTCTCACTGCTGTGGACTTATCGACCGGACGCCCGCGATATCGCGGCAAAGAAGAAGGACACATCCGTGTTTGGAGCTATCAAGGGTGCGCTGAATGTGGGCAACCCAGACGCGGGCTATGACTCCAATGATGAAGACGGTGTTGAAATTGACGACAGCATGACGAAGAAGAAAACCGATGAAGAGCTCAGGAAAGACGAGGAAGAGCGAGAGAAGAAGCGTGAAGAAATGCTCAAGGAACTGAGCAGCATCGAAATCAAGTCTGGTGATTACATGATCCAAGTTCATGTCATCGAAGCGCGCGACCTGGTGCCAAAGGACTCCACGGGAACGTCCGATCCGGTCGTGTACGTTGAGATCCTGGGCGAGAAACAGCAGACAGCGGTGAAGAAGCAAGTGCTGAACTGTGTGTGGGATGATCTGCTGATCTTCCCGATGCGCAATTTAGACAAAGCCGAGGTGGAAATGGGATTTGTCAAGCTCAGCGTCATGGACGCGAACACCTTGCAGCGTGCAGAGCTGATCGGTGGTGCGCAGTTCGATCTTTCGTACGTCTACTCCCAGCAGAACCACCAGCTCGCAAATGTGTGGATTGGTCTCACGGACAATTCAAGCACAATCAACCAAGGAGTTCAAGGCTACCTTCGCGCGTCGATCACTGTGGTTGGACCTGGCGATAAGCTCGTCCCGCCACCTTCGCCGTTTGGAGCCGGCAACACCGACATGGAAGGCAATATCATCATGCCATCCAGCGTTGCGCAGAAAGTGACGTTCCTCGCTGCAACCATTCATTGTGCGGAGGAGTTGCCACCCATGGATCTCAACCTAGTTGGAAAGGGTGGTCTGGACGCCTACGTCAAGGCCTCGCTTGCTGGAGGCGATCCGATTCGAACTCGCGTCCGCACCAAGAAGGGAAGACGTGATGAGCTGTGCCCAAGTTTCAATGAAGAGCTGATGATGGTCGTTCGCGAACCTTCGATGGCTGACGCTATCAGCTTCGGGGTCTGGGATTGGGATCAAGTTGGTTCCGATGAAGTGGTTGGTCACGTGAGCCAGAGCTTGAAGATGGTGAAGGGTTTGGGTGGCAAGATCCCGCCATTCTGGACCAACATTTACGGAGCTCCGTTGCGTCACAACAAGGTGGAGCTTGGCGATTCGATGAAAAAACAGATGAACACGTATCCAGATATTGCGTCTACGTACCGAGGACGCATCTTGATGAGCTTGCGCATCCTCGATAATGAAGGCAACGAGTTCGATGAAGTGAACCAAAAGAGAAATGTCAAGCGGCTGCCACGCGACTTGTACCCACGCGAGTGTCTCTACAGAATGCGTGCCCACTTCGTTTGCGGAAGTGAAGTGCCGAAGTTCTTGAGCCCGAAGAACTTTGGTCAGAACTCGAAGATGCAGTTGGTAATGACGTGCAGACTGTGGGAGCTCAAGTCGTCGCGCGCAAAGAACTTGAACGGTGTCGTGGAATGGAACGACATGGATGAGAGTGAGCCCATGCTTCTTCCTGAAGACCTTTCCCAAGTCCCAGATATTTTCCTTTACCTGTGCAAGGGAGAAGGTGACAACCGAAAGCCGATCTGCTACCGTCGCTTCACCGCGAAAGAGCTTATGAGTGATTATGGCGGGTTCAACAGTACTGTTCAGTGGATCTCCATGAAAGAGGATTCTTCTATCGACGCGCTGAAGGATGACGAGTTCCCTGGAAATGTGCTCGTTCGCCTGGGTTTCGGAACCCAAGAGGAGGCGACCAGGACGCCGTGGGATCGTGCTGACTTGGATGCCGTCAACAAGCGTGTTCCATACCAGCTTCGTGTTCATGTGTACCAGGGCCGCAGATTGCCGCCAGCCGATTCGAATGGTCTCCTGGACCCGTACCTTGTTGTGCGGTGCTTGGGCGAGAAAGCGAAAGAGACCTCGAAGAAGAGAAAAACAAGAGACCCGGTATGGTATGAAACCGTTTACTACGACATCAACCTCCCCGAGCTCAAGTACGCGCCTCAGGTGATGCTGCGCGTGATGGATTATGATGAGTTCGACTCGAACGACTTTGTCGGATTGGTGGCTCTCAACCTGTCCGAGGCTCACATTCGAAGCTCGGAGCAGCTTGCTGACGGCAAGCTGGCAACGCTCCCAGATCCGAAGTGGTACTCTCTCATGTTCCAAGAGCCTGGCGACAGCGAGGGAGAAATCTTAGCCTCGCTCGAACTTATCCGCAAGCAGTTCCCAGATGAGCGCGTGCCGCAGTCTGCATCGATTGTGCCGAAGACTCGCAAAGCGTTCATTGAGATCACAGTCTTGGGACTGCGCAACATGGAGCCGTTCCAGTTCCTGCCGATTCAGCTGCCGTTCGTCGAGTTTGTTCTCGGTGGCAAAGACCACGCGTCGCAGGAAATGGTCACTGAAAAGTCCAAGAGACCGTCCGGCAGTAACCCGAACTTCTTGCAGCGCATCTTGAAGGAGGTGGAGCTGCCGGAGAACGCGCACTTTGCTCCGCGCTTGAACATCATTGTCAAGGACACGCGTCTCGGTGGCTTCCAGACTCCGATCATCGCGTCGGCGTCTGTCGAAATGAACTCGAAGATCCCGTGGTCGAAGCACTACCGTCCTCCTCAGAGCGACGCATTTGCTGAGATCGAGCTGGAAACGGCGGACGAGTTTGATGAGGAGTCTCCTCTGATGGGTGGCGACAGGGATGATCTGGACTCGGTTGACAATGGAGCTGGTGTGTTCGGCGCGCTCAAGAGCATGGGAGTTGACTTTGATGCCGCTGGGAACTTTGACGACGCTTCGTCTCGCCGCTCGAGCAACCAAGAGGACGACGATGACGAAAAAATGAAAAAATACTTGAAGTACCGCCAGCTTCTCGATGGCGATTTGGAATCGGAGCTCAAGAGCACGCCGTTTGAGAAGTATGCTCTTCACATCGGTCAGAAACAGAAGAAGCAGTCGATGTTGGCTGCGCTGAACATTTTCAAGAAGAAGCCTCCATCGATCGGCGGTGACGGCATGTACAAGATTGCGGGCCATTTCAAGGGATTGATCCGCGTCATCGAGCGCGAAGACGAGAAGCCTCTTCTGGATTTCGAGCGCCTGCTGAAGCCGCTGCCGTACGAAGTTCGCGTTTACGTGCTGGACGGAGTGGGCTTTGCGCCGATGGATTTGGGTCTGAACGGGCGACCAGGCAAGTCCGACCCTTACTTGCGCCTCAAGCTGGGCAAGCAGAAGGTCGACGATCGAAAGAACTACATTGATGATACCACGGATCCAGACTTCTACAAGATGTTCACGATCAGCGCGTCGCTACCTGGTGCGAGCATTTTGACGATTGAAGCGATGGACCATGACTTCATCGGTGGTGACGATCTCATCGGAAGCACGACCATTGATTTGGAGGACCGACTGTTTGATCAGAGATGGCAAGACATGGGCAAGATGTACGAAACCTCCAGCCGCCTGCGCTTGAAGCCGCTGGAGATTCGCACGCTCAACATTCCAACGTCCAAGGCGCCGATGGGAACGATCAAGCTGTGGATCGATATCCTGACTCCGACCCAGGCGCACGAGTACGCTCCGATTGACATTTCGCTGCCACCTCCTGTGGACATGGAGCTCCGTGTGATCGTGTGGAAGGCTCGCAACGTTCCATCTTTCGACGAGGCTGAGGACATGAACGACCTGTTCTTCCGCTGTTGGATGGAGGGGTCTGACTACCAGGAGACCGATATCCACTGGCGCGCGAAGAAAGGCAAGGGGTCGTTCAACTGGCGCATGAAGTTCCCGATTGTGTTGGGCCACAAGCAGCCGAACACGAAGACGCCGTACTTCCACATCCAGGGCTGGGACAAGGACGTGTTCACGGCGAACGACGCGATCGGCGAGGCGATGCTTGACCTCGGGTCGTACTTCCAGAAGGCGTACAAGCAGAAGACGACTGTGCAGTTCTTCGAAGACGACGAGGAGACGCGGAAGAAGAAGAAGAAATCGACTTCGGATGACGACGCGGCGGTCAAGAAGATCAAGGAGGCGACGGGTCTCTGGGACGACGACGACCCTCCAGATGCCAAGTGGATCAAGATCGAGAGCGTCGACCACAAGACGCACACACGCAACTACATGGGCGAGGTGTGCGTGTCGATGGAGCTGGTTCCGATGGAGAAGGCGAAGACGCAGCCAGTGGGCCAGGGTCGCTCCGCGCCGAACAACTCGCCGTACCTGCCACCGCCAGCGGGTCGCCTGTCGTTCTCGCTCAACCCGTTCAAGGTGTTCAACGACCTGCTGGGTCCGTCAATCTGCAACCGCGTGCTCTGTTGTCTCTGCTGCGTTGTGTTCATGGTGGTGATCTACTTCCTGGCGCCATTCATCAACGTGGCGATCATCACGCTCAAGTAAGCCGCAAGAGCCAAGTCAATCCGAGCCCGTGAAGGTGTTGTCGATGTGTCCATCCATTCTGCACAAACGTATTTGTACTCTGTATATCTCTCAGGATCCTGGTCCATTTCATGTAACAACTTTGTGTGTGCATTCGTAATTTGTGAACAAAAATCCCCCCCAAAACCAGGAGAAAGTACCAAAGGATCCAAACTTCCGGGTCGTCAATAATAATACTCTCTTCGACAGACATCTGCTCTATTGTAGCCATCTACCACGCATCTGCGGCCTGCCGCCTGTAGACACAGGTCACCAAAACCTCTTCGACGGACGTCAAGCTATCTACCAGTCATTCGTTCATGCAACAACTCTCTCACCTCATAAGGCACACACACCCTTTTGTCTTTGACAAACTTGAGTTGTCACGCCTGGAAATGGTCACCAGTTCCGTTAAAGCCGGACAAACCGGTTTTACTAGAAAATACTCTCAATACCCTCTAAAGTACGACACCGCAACCTCTCAAAGCCAAAAGCCCAAGACATTCAAATCAAAGAATGTACGCTGGTGGCGGCAACACGAACGTGAGCGGCTCGGAGCGCGGTGGTCCGGGTGGCGGCGCGAAAGACGGCGCGTCGGGCGGCCCACAGGGCACTGGCGGCAGAGGCGGAGGTGATGGCGCTGGAGCCGGTCACGGCGGCTCGGCGTACTCGAACACGCTGGCGGAGGCCAACGACCTGGACGCGCTCGTGTTCGAGTACGGCACGGCTAAGTGCAAGTTCGGGTACGCCGGCGAGGACTTCCCGCGCGTCTACGAGAGCGCGCTGCCATCCTCCGTTGCGAGCTCCCACGGCGCAGACCTGCACAACGAGACCGAGCGCGCCGAGGCCGCAGTCCAGGCCGCCGCGCGCATGGAGATGGAGCCGGAGCAGATCGCGCAGTGGCTCTTCGACACGTCCGCGGCGCGCCTGCAGACGCGCATGAGCGACCACCCGCTGCTGTTCGTGGAGCGATCGTTCCCGATTCCAGAAGAGATCGCGGTGCTAAAGGCGACTGCATCATCGGGGTTAGGAGCGGCCGGCGGTGACACAAAGGATGGCGCTAAGGGCGACGGCGCTCCCGCCACCACCACAACGACTGGAAGCGTGTCGACCAAGAAGGCGAACCTGAAGGCGCGCGAGCAGATGGTGGAGGTGTTGATGGAGCAGCTGGGCATCCCGGCGCTCTTTTGCGCCAAGAGCGCGGTGCTCACGTGCTACGCGAACGCGCGCACGAGCGGACTGGTCGTGGAGATGGGCGCGACGTACACGAGCGTCACGAGCGTGCACGAAGGCTACGCGTTCGCGTACCCAAAGTCCCAGACCCACGTGTTTGGTGGCCACGACCTCGACGCGTTCCTACGTATGAAACTCGAGCACCAATTCAAGAGCTCGGCAGCGACGGCTCTGCTGGTCGCGCCAACGTCGCCAGGTCAGGAGATCGCGAGGAGAACTGCGGCGTCCCGGGCTGCGGCGTGCTGGTCGTACGCCGTGGAGGCCAAGGAGAGCGGGCTCTGCCGCGTCGCGGACGGCGCCTTCGACGAAGTTGCGAACGCGCAGCTACCGATGATCAATTACGAGCTGCCGGACAAGACGGTCATCGCCATGGGCACGGAGCGCTTCAGCGTGCCGGAGCAGTACTTCATCTCGGCGACCAGCGCTGCGTCAAGCCCCAGCCATGAGAACGCCACGGTAGCTGGGACTAGCGGCGATTCGTCCACAGGCATTGTGAAAGAGTTTGAGAGCGAGGCGGCGCGTATCGTGAAGCGCGGCATCTCGGTGCCGGAGTTCATCTGCGACGTGGGCGGCATGACCACCGAGGCCGAACTGCGCAAAGAGCTCTTCCAGAACATCATCCTGACGGGCGGGAGCTCCTGTTTCGAGAACATGCCCATGCGACTCGAGCGTGAAGTGGTGAACTCTCTCAGCACGTACCAGCTACCGCTGTCGGCGTCATCTGGAGGTGGAGGCAGTGGCGGCGGGACGCTCGGAGGCAACCTGCGTGTGAAGGTGATCGCGGCGCATGCACAAGAGCGCAAGATCGGCGCGTTCCTGGGCGGCTCGATCCTCGCGTCGCTCGGCAGCTTCCACGAGATGTGGATGTCCAAGGCCGAGTACGCCGAGCACGGCGCCGCGCTCATCCACAAAAAGTGTCCGTAGCTGGTAGACGACAATGAGAGAGAGGAAGCTGGAACAAAGGGATATGTGCGTTTTGTGTGGGGGGTTTAAAAAACAATGGGAGTGGGCTGTTGTGGTGGGGTTGGCTCTATTTGTTATCATGCTCTCTAGTGTGTTGTTATTATAGTGTATTGTGTGGGGGCTCACTGGCTGCTGTGGTTCAGGTCTCTATTAAGCTGCTGGTGAAGCCCAAGTCCACGGACGTTCTCCGTGTGGATCGTCGTGTCCGTCGCTGCTACTGCAGTTGGCTCTCCTCCTGTCTGTGGCAGTTCATGCTAGGTGTCCTCTGCATCTGCTGTTCAGTGTCCATCTCCTCCACTTGTCCATTTTCCAGCAGCAGCGAGAACGCCTCGTGCTCCAGCACCTGGTCGATTGTGTAGCGGTCTGCAGGGCTCACCTGCAGCAGTCCGTTGAGCAGGTCGCGTATCTCGCGCGGGATGTAGTGCATACCCCAGGCGTTGAGCACGCCAAAGAGCCCCACGCGCTGGAACGAGCAGAACGCCTTGTCCTGGACCAACGCGGACGGCACGAGCGGCGAGCCGGTGAGCAGGATGAACAGGACGATGCCGAGCGACCACATGTCGGCGGCCTTTGGATCGTACGCGACGCTGTCGATGCCACCCGCTGCCTCCACCTCGGACGCCATGTAATACGCCTTGCCTACTTTCTCGGTGCAGCGGCGCGTGGGGCGCGTTGAGAGCCCAAAGTCCGCGATCTTGCACACGCCGTCCTGCAGCAGCACGTTTTCAAGCGAGAGGTCGCGGTGCGCGATCTGGTTCGCATGGAGAAACTGGAGCCCCGACGCGATCTCGCGCGTCATCTCGAGCGCTTCGAGCGGCGCCACGCTGGTAGCGGGACGACCCACGTCTGCCTGGTTGTAGCTCTGGTTCTCGCTGCGGTTCACGTACGCGTGCAGGTCGCCGCCAGTGCAGAACTCCATGACGAAGTAGAGCATGCCGTCCACGATCATGTCGTCTAGGTACTGCATCACCTGCGGGTGGCCGCCCGTGCGCCGCAGCAGGTTCGCCACCGCCTTCTCCTGGCGCGGGTCGTCCAGGCCGTGTCCACAGCTGCTGCTGCTGCCAAGTGTGGTCGGAAGAGTGCTGTCGGCGCCGGCGTCGCATTCCGATGGACATGTGTTGAGCATCGCTATGGTGCAGCGCAGGTCCATGAGCTTCAGCACCGCGAATCTCTCATGGAAGGACACTTCTGGTGACGAAGAGGACATTTGGCACAGGAACACGCCGCTGTAGAGCGTCTCGCTCAAGTGCACCAGCTGCCTGTAGTGTCTGAGCATACTTGCTTGTTTGTCTGGTTTGCTTGCTGTGTTTGTTAGTTTGTTGCGCGTGCGCAAAACCAGCAAGTGCACACACAAGTCAGCCAGGGTCGCGCAAGAAATTATTTGCTTGTTTTGCTTGCTTGCGCGGCTGAAGTCTGTTTGGGAACTGGGTGCAAAAACAAAAACGAGCACAAAACGAAGGAATCCTCCGTTCCTGAGGCAGAATTGTTCAGCGGAACAGAAAACGGCCGTTTCTTTTTTCGGTCCTGCCTCGTCTTCCCCACCTCTCTTCTTCGCAGATCTTGAATGGCTGCAGACTCGCTCGTGAGCCGACCGATCCAACTGCTTAGACCAGACCGACCGCAGCCCAAATCCCAAAATCCCAAGCAAAACGGTCAGCCGAGTTGTCAGAAGAACGAACAGGGCGGCCATTCATACTGTATCTATTTTTAACCACACACTAAAAACCGTGTAAGAATGTGGGCTACACATGGCAGTTGGGCATCATGAAAAAAAAAAAATATATTTTAATACTGAGATCGGGAGCGCAAAGTCACCAGGTCGCTTTAATTATACAATTTGTTCTAAAAACTATTTTTCCCCCACGACGACCAGCAACCAGCCAAGCAGAGAATCCTTAGCGTGGCGGCAACTGCACCTGTTGGAATGACGAAAAGGCAGACAAAAGCCACCCCACTCATAACACGTTGACCATGACAACGTTTGACAGCATGAGAGCATGAGGAGGGATAAATTGAAAGAATCCCAATTTGGGTGGTCCAATTTGGGTGGTCCAATTTGCATTACACTCTGACTTGCACGAGAATTTTGTTCCTTCTCGATTCGTTGCTGTTAGGCAAGTCCCACGCTTTCGAGCAGGTCGGTCGTTGTTATGTGGTGCAACATCAGCCAACAACAAGCAGGTGTAAGTACTCGAACAAACACAATCAGCTTTGCTTTTCCAGTATCAAGCTGCCCTGAGGACCAATGGCACTGATGAAAAGCAAGCAGCTACATGAAGATCGTGAAGAGATCTATGAGATTGTTTAGAGTACTGTACAGTGTCGCATTTGACCTCCAGTCAAAAGCAACAACAAAAATTTTGCTAAACCTTTTTTGTTGGCCATCGATAAAAATACACAATCACACCTTGGGGAAAGTAAGAGCAACAGCAGGCAGATCGATCCCAAAAAGTCGCTCAAAAGGGCAGCATTGGGAGCAGTCTGGCAATTGTACCCCCTCATTACCGGAAAGCTTGATAGAACACGACTTGCGCCTTGAAGAAAACGCCTCGCACTTTTTCTTATTATTCATTTATATACGAAACAGCTCACAACTGCATCAAGTCAAAAGAGCATTCTTGACACGCCACAAGAATCGGCTTGCAGAGCCTACCTACAATATAAGAGTTGTGAACACACGTAAAAACGATCAAGGCAATCTCAGACGCCTGCATTTTGTCATACTTCAAAAAAGAAAAGATATGCATGCGTCTTATGAGTGTGTGTTTGGAGATGAGTGAGTGCTTTCTGTGTAAACGACAACTTCAACGTCCTCTTGATCCGACTTCATATTACGCATAAACAGTCCAAATCTCTAAAACTCAATCGTCGCGGACTTGTGGGCGGTGTGGACTCATCGCTCTCTTGTAAAAAGTAAACGACGAGGACGTGGAAGTTGCTACGCGGGTCACCTGCGAACAAGAGGGTTCGTCTACGCAGCCGCCGCACGCAGAAGAATTTATCCCAAATATCCACGTTTGTAAGCTCAAATGTGAGGGAAAACTAGCTTTTTTGCTTGCCGCAAAATGGAAAAACACCAACAACACGCGTTGTTGGTGTTGCTTTGTGTTATGTGCGATTTTGATTTGTTTGTTTGCTTGCGCTTTTTCGAACATGAAGCACGCAAGTGGAACATTTTCTATGGGGACCACAAAAAAAGTGAATGCCGAGAGAGCGAGAGAGTGATGCTCTCCTTGCAGGCTGTCTAATGAATCGACTTGATCCCTTTTCCGAGGCGGACAGCAATCCCAGGGCTGTAGCCGTCCAGTGTAGAGGCTCTGCGTTCAGCGAACAGTTAAACGCGGATCCCTGAAAAGCCCCACAGTCCGAAGACCAATCGCTAATCGCACACCACCAACCAACCGGCCAACCGGCCAGCCAGCCGATCAACCCAAATGTCTGCCCCCAAAAGAAATTGACTCAAAAGTGCGGGTATTTTGTGTCAAGTCAGAGTTCAGATAGGAAAGACTGTGGCAAACAACGCGTCTTCGCATTGCGTGGCGCTAAATAAAATTCGATCGATGCTCATCATTCATCATGGACGCGATGCGAACTTGGTCTGAACTGAAGCAGAGTCTTTGTTACTTTATGTTTCGTAGCCACTTGGAGCTCTGTGCTGGGACTTGACTTCATCCATTCATTCGTTGGTCTCAAAACTGGCGAGATACATTGTACTACAATGGCTACTTTGTGCAAAAGGATCTTTGCTGCAGGCCACTTGCTCTGACTGCCTTCCTATTCCACGGGAACGGATGTGATGCCATGCTGGCAGCAAAAAAAAACGTGGCGTTAGGCAGACCACAGTCTAGAGCACCCCATCGAAGACCACGCGCGCTTGCGATGAGCAAAGACAAACGAGAGAACAAAGAAGGATAGAAAAGCAAAAAAGGGAAGTTCTAAGGGCACGGTAAAAACATTTTTACGGGGCGTGGACCACATCACAAGTGTTGGTTTCAATCAAAAACGCCGGGTCTCCCATTTTCCGATCCAACTGGAGCGGCCTGCTCTTCGTTAGGCGGGGGTGCGACTGCGCCCGCCAGCTTCGCTTGTCAAGATCGAAACTGCGCGCACAAGCTCGCGACTCAGCTCGGCATCCTGACCAATCGCAAATGTCTCATACTCAAGGTACCCATCTTGCCCATGTATTTATGTGCACCAATTCTAGCAAGGCCAAAGGATCTCACGCTTTGTCAATCACATTGGCATACATTGCATGCTCTGGCGCGCAACAATGTCCAATACGAAGGACGTCAGCAGCAGCACTGGCGTATCTTCAAGGATCGGCGTGCTTGCGTTGCAGCTGTGAAGAGCGAGTAAGACTGAAACACATGGGGCTCGACCGAATCCAAGCGCAGACGCTAAGCATTGCCGCGCGCTTAGGTCCTCGCGCTCACCCCAAGTCCACTCGCCCTCTGGAGGTGCGGCCGTCTGCCTTATAAAGTGAACCGACGATCGGCGGATACGGCGGCTGCAGCAAAACGGCTCACCCACCCAGCACCAGCCACTCCTCGCTCGCTCACCCTCTCCTCTTGGAGTGGCGCCCTCGCAGGATGGACGAACGGATGGACGAACGGGTGGACAGACGCTCAACTCGACCCTAGATGCCAGTTCTTCGCGTCCTCCGTCCGACGCCAGGTCTGCTGAGTTGGGACGGCGCCGCTGCGACCACCAGCTTCAGGACGAACAAGCCAGGCATTTGGACGAGGACGCTGGCGTACACACACTTCAACGTGACCATCTACGGCGCCACACACGGGCTTCGCGGGCCAGCTACTCGTTGCGCGCTAGTACCTCTCCGAGGCGGAGTTGTCGTTCGAGTCGGACTCGGCGCTCAAGTGGGCGGTCTTTGCCGGTCGCAGCGAGGCCTAGCTGCTGGCGGCCAAGGTGTTGATCCTCATGGAGAAGCCGCCGCACGTCAAGCTCGCGCTGGTTGACAGAATTCCAATTGCCGTGGACGAGGTCGAGATCGCCGAGGTGGTCCTCGCGCTTACCATGTCCACCAAGGTCGTGCTCGCGGCAGCGGATCGGCACGCGATCTAAGCGAACCTGATCGTGCAGTTGTGCGCCAAGCGCGGCATGCACTGCTGCGACCTCACGGGCGAGATGACCGAGGTCGATAAGCACGCGCGAAAATACGAAGCCGTCGCGAACAAGAGTGGCTGAAATAACTTACAATAGACCTTGTGTGATGCCATACTTCTCCTCCTTGGTCACCGCGGAGCTCCTACCGTTTGCACTTCGTTAGTCGGCGGAGAGTGGCGAGCTTATTACCGGTGAGATCCAGGTCCGCTCAAGAGGGAGGAGTCAGCGAGAGCCACGGCAGCCGAGTGAGGGGTGGGCGGATCGTGTCAACACAGGTGAGACAACATTTTTTGATGTTTTGGAGGAAATGGTCTGCTGACACTTTCAACATGTTGAACCTTAAATGTTTGCAGGTGTTCTCGGGCAATCAAGCTCGCTGGTGCATGCATCAGCAAGGTAATTCGTGATGATGGACTTAGTGATTAGCAATTTCTGATGAAAACTTTGCATTATTGTGCGCTTTTTATTTCCATGCACATAGATGCGAACGAGTATGACCGTTTTGGATATTGCTACGACTACGACCGAACACTATCGTTCAGCGACGCTTGCAACTAAAGGCCCCGTCACGCGTCACCCAGGCTGAAGTCCTCTGACGTACGGTTCGGCAAACAATACAACCATCGTTTGCTACCCAGGAGCTCTGCGCGCTGACGCTTCAGTCACTCCGGCTGCTGAACCAGTCGTCGCCGGCATTCGATGCGTTTTAGCCACGACTGCTACTGCATGAGAGACCGCCAATGCTGCTTCAGCCAGAATTGCTGCTACTGAAGGAGAAAGAGCGGTCGCTCGAGGTACCGGACCACGAGCAGAAGAGTCAATATCACGACACCTGCGTTTGTTGTGACCGGGCTTGTGGCATTGAGTGCACTTGTTCGGTCTCTTTGGCGCACACTCAGCTTCTACAACCTCGGACCAAGAAGGAGTGCGTGCTGCTCGCTTGGTGGTCAACCTCGCGTTCGCTTCATGGTGAACGGATCAAGTACTCCATGTAGGTCTGGATCACGCCCAAGCATCTCCTTGTACCAATGTGAGTGGAAGTCGGCTGGTGGAAGCGCCGCTTTCGGCCGAATCAATTGGCTGATCTCGCGCGCGTAAGGCAGGCCTCAAGCGTTCCTGGTTGCGCCAGTGCATGTTTTCAAATCGGCGACGTGCACCGCCTTCGTGTACTCCTTGTGCGCCTTCTTCAGAGCGTAGTGTGTGATGCAGCGTAGCACAAGACCAGAGATGCTCATTGGTAGAGCGAGGATCTCCACACGTTCGCGATTGAATGTGGCCGACAGTTGTGCCAGCCAGGATTTGGTGGGCTTATCAATCCTGTCGTTCACATCAAGAAGCGAGCCACGAGTGCGTTGAAGATGAAGCTTGATGCTGCTCCAGTGAGCGCCTTCTGGTCTCGAGGTCGTTGTGTGGCCGAAGTGGAGATGCTGGTCCACGGAGTATCCAGCGATGCGGCCGATCAGTGGGAGTTTGTTCCTGTTGATGTAGAAGAATGCTTGTTGCAAGCGCCGGACGGCGTGGGCATCTCTCGGCGTCTGGTGCTACGGATAACTAGAACCGCAACCGAGCAAACCGTCATGCGCCAAACTCCACTGGTCAAGAAAACCCTGTTTCGAGGACGACATCTTGACTGCGCGGTTCCAGCTCTCGATTATCTTCTTGAACGCCAACTCCGACACTCCTTTCTCCATGCAGCTTGCAGTGATGTTCTTCCCCACATGTCAGCGGCACAAATTGATTTGGATGGTGGACAAAAGCGACTGGACGGCGTTGACGAGTTCCTTCTCGTGGTCGACGACGGCGCTGCCTGGCTGGCGCGAGAGACAGTGTTCCAGCGCAGTAAGTACCCGCTTGTAAGTTTCTTCCAGTTCGTTCTCCATGAAGCAGCACGCGATCGTGAAAGTATCGTGAGTTCTAGTCGCGCCGATAACGTGCAGCAGTTGCATCTCGTGCTTGTTGCTTTGGTAGGTACAGTCCATCAGCAGCACGTGGCAGTTTCTTGGAATGAGCCTCTAACTGGAGGATGGCGAAAAGAACAGCCGCGTGAGTCGATTGTTGCCATCACGAAGACTCGATGACAGCACTTTTTCCCTCTTCAGCTTCGCATGCAGGGCCTCCATCTCTGTCATACTACCCAATTGCGCCACTCTGAGCTTCTGGATCGAGTTGACGACATCTTTAAGCGCCAACCACGGGAACTTCACGCGCAGGTTCTCCCACAGCTTACTCACCTGTATACCCGCAGCGTAGCCTTCCTCAATTGATCTCTCGACATCGTGTTGCTGCTTGAGATGGCGACGTGTTGAAGGAAGAGAGCCAATGGTAGATCCCGATAGCTTCAAATGCATCGTGTGGGTGTCCTGGGCAACATCTGCAACCCACGATCCTGACCCATTAGCTTTAATTGTGGGTTCATAAAGGCAATCAACCTTCTTCGTTCTCTGTGTGCGCAACCCTTCACTTGCTGTCGTCCCGTCGACCTTGTGGCTGCGTTTGGGGCTCCCTTGTGAGCAAGCCAGGACAACACAATTGTGATACAAGTTTTTCACCACAACAGCAAAGTCCTCGCTGATAGCAAACGTCTTCAAAGCAGACTTCGCGTCGTCTGGGGACACGAACGGCCCTCTAGGAGCGGCCTGCTCTGGTTTCCACTCGACTGGAGCGATGTTGGCCCTCTCCGCCAAAGCTTTGTGGCGAGCTGTGACCCTTGGTGCAAATGAAGCGCCTCATACAGGGATGATGTGTGTGGGCCACATCGCATTGCGTAAAAATGTGTTTACCGTGCCCTTAGAACTTCCCGAAAAAAACAATACAACACGGTCGGCTCTATTTGGGACAAACACACGATGGATGGATCGAAACGTGATCGACCTTCTTGACACTGAATACTGGAGCGTAGCTCTTGAAAAAAACAAAGACGATGCACGCTGTATAAGTTAGGTGGTGGCTCCACTGGTCTTCGTGCGGCAAATGGGGGGTGGGTGGATGGATGGATGGGTGGATGCTGTGACCAAGCAGCTTCAGCTGATACGTCATGCCGCGTAGGTTGAAGCCTCGCTGGTGCCACTGGCGTCACTGTCGGAGAAGCTCGCCTCCCACTCGTCGAAAGCAGCATGTCGCAGCACCTGCTCGATGCTCAGGCGCTTGGACGGCTCGATGGCGAGCATGCCCACGAGCAGCTCCGTGATCGGCGTCGACAGCTTCACGCCCCACGCTTCCAGCACGGCGACGACGCCTACGTGCGTGAACGACGCGAACGCCTTGTCTGCAGCCGACGCGATCGGCACGAGCGGTGAGCCCGTGAGCAGGATGAACAGCAGGATGCCCAGCGACCAAATGTCGGCGGCTTTCGCGTCGTACGTCTGGCCCGCGACGACCTCGGGCGCCATGTAGTACGCCTTCCCTACGCGCTCTGAGCGCAGATGGGTCGCGTGCGCCGAGAGCCCAAAGTCGCCGATCTTGCACACGCCGTCGTCGAGCATCACGTTCTCCAGCGAGATGTCGCGGTGCGCGACCCCGTGGCCGTGCAAGTACGCGATCCCCGAGCCAACCTGCGCGAGCACGCTCATCGAGTCGATCTGCGAGAGCGTCGTCTTGCCGCGCTTGCGCAGGTACTCGTACAGATCGCCGTCGGCGCAGAATTCCATCACAAAGAACAGTGTCTTGTCCTCGATAAAGTCGTCCAGGTACTGCACGACGTGCGGGTGGCCGCCCATGTGCCGCAGCAAGTTCGCGACCGCCTTCTCCTGGCGCGGGTCGTCCAGCATCTGCTGCTGCAAGTTTGGCGTGTTCAGCATCTGCATCGCCTGCTCGATCTTGATCTGCTTAAGCACCACGTGACGCGGCTCCGCCTGCTGCTCCTGCTGCTGCTGCTGCATTCTTGTGACGCCATCTGCTGCTGACTGTGCGGCGTCCACCGAGCGCGGCGACACGACCTCCGGCTGCTTGGCGTCCTCGCACAGGTACACGGCGCCGTAGAGCGTCTCGCTCAGGTGCTTCACGAGCCGGTAACGGCTGCGCACGAGCATGTTCGAGAGGTGGTGCTGGTGCGGATCTATGTGCTCCATTTGTGGATCTAATGCGAAGAGCTCTTTTGTGTTCCCACTTGCGCTCTTGGGCTCTGGTTTGGAAATGAAGGCAGCCAGGCCTGTCCTGTCGGGCGTCGTCCTCCTTTTTTGTGGGAGCTGGGACAGGGGTGTGTGGGGGGTTTAATTTGATAATAATAATAATAACAAATAAAAATACCACAAAATAATCGGGAGCTGAAAAGCATACAAATTTCAAGACGTTGGCTCAATGTGGAGACGGCCAACCACTCTAAAACATATTTTGCTTCCGACAAAAATCGAATCGAAAACCTCATACGGAATACGTCACAGCCGCGACGTGAAATAATATCGCCTTTCTGTCGCGCTTTGCACTTCGATCTTCTAAAAAAAGCTTGAAATATTAGAAACAGTGTTGGTCAAGAATAAACACTCGGAGGCTATTACATGTAGAGGTGCACCTGGGAGAGGAGAGACTGGCGTAGCCAAATCTGGGGCGGCAGTGGGAGCGCGTTACAAACTCCTTCATAAAGTGAGGAGCGAAAGGCAGGTGGGAATTAAGAAGGAAAATGGAGCGAGAGGGGGTGAAAACGGCGGACGGACTGGCCTGGAATCCTATCCGTGACTGAGCCAATAATATCCACACAGCACACTTGATCGATCCGAGACTTTTGATCGAGGAACGTTGTACAGACTTTACAAACAAACAAGGCCAGTCAGCCCAGCTCGACCGACTGAGGCACGCAGGGTTCGAGGCGATTTGGTTCTTCACGTTTCCACATAAACAAACTGACGGATAATCCGTAATGCCGCCTCGGATTGCCCTGACTGACTGGTTGGCTGGTTGTCGGTTGAGCCTATCGTTTCGTGCGGATGGTGTGCAGGCCGATCGCGTCTTCACTGAACGACTCTGGGAAGGCTCCATAAAAATGTAACCTCAGCACGCCAATGACGCGTCGTTGCGTCAGTGCACTCTACAACGGTTGAGTCTAAGGGATACATTATCGTTTATAACGAGGTATCATATTTTGAGAACCCAAATCGATAGCTATAAGCACAAGGAAAATTTAATCCTTTATTAATTTATAAGGGAGTTGTGATTATACGGCTTGGGATATTCGCTGAGCAAAAGCAGAACTGTCAACTGTTTTGCTTACGGCACCTCAGAAATCTTCATTTTTGTAAACTCAATTCCAAAGCCTTCTTGTTCTAAATTGTGCAACTGGCCGTTGATTCGGCCATCTGCTCATTGAATGGGCTTAGTCGAGTCTCCCTTCAGAGCTTGCACACCATGAGAGCTTGCACACGCAATGGACGAATGCGGATGTTGATGTGTGCGGAAATGCACCGGGACGCAGATAAACATTTTCGCATCTGATGCTGGTGTTGATGACAAATTGGAGACTTCTGTATGAAAGCTAAACGAAAGTCTGAGTGGTGGTAGTGGGAAATGAATTAGCCATTCGCAAGGCATCATCGTGAGGGAATGGTGAATCATGGAGATGGATGGAGCTGGAACTTGCTGCCAACAGCACGATCAAATGATGAATTGAGAGAAGAGGGTGAAAGTCTGAAGTTCTTGATCGCAGTTGTCCAAACCCATCCTTCGACTGGATTTCCAACAAAGCGCATGTTGAGCTCTTTTTCAGTGGATGATGAAGGAAAATATGGAACCAGTATCTGGTTTGTTGGTCATTGATTTCCTGAACGTTTGCTGAAAAATCACAACTCCATAAACAAGTTCCATTCGCAGTCGAGATCATGCGCGTGTGCTGAATGAAATGTGTTTTGAAACGTCCCAGCAAACGGAAAGGGGTGCAACAACCGCTGACATTATGCTTCTTTCCTTTACTATTTATGCAACGATAACTATTGACTTTGTTTTTCTGATATCGATTGCGCAGAGTGCTCCAAATCTTTGTAAAAAAAAGAAGCGACCAGCTTTTCACAAAGCTCGGGAGGTTAGTTGAATAATTCCCGTGCGCTGAGCATTTTTCTCTGAGTTTCCAAGGTCCTACTCTGCTCGCCAGAGCCACACTCTACTTTTCATAGAAATGAATGTATGAGATCCAGTTTGCGAAAACATTTGAGACTCCATTTTCAATACAATTATTAATGTATAGTGTACAGCTTTCAAGTGAGATATGCTCTCTTTTTTATGTTGTGCCCAGCTTCACTGGTGCCAACGAATGAAAAAATTCAAGTTGGCGGGTCCGCCTTTCATTTCAAGGATATCGCTGCTTCGTGCAACATTCAGACGACATCACTGATGGCTTCACTCTGGTGCATAAGACGGCCATCTGAGCTTGAACAAACATTTGTAGCGTCCACCTGCTAATCTTCGCTTGCATCAAATTCTGCAGAGCCTCAAACACACAAGCTCAACTCTGCTAGATAAAGCATAGTGTATACATGCATGCTTCTGGACCTAGTTTCTGGATACTGGAGCGGCAAGCCGCGCGCGTTAGTCCCTCATGCCAATCGTCGTTTTTCGCAGCTGCGTGGGTCTTTGAGATTCACAGGACATACCTGGTGGTGTGACGAAGCTGTAGGAGCTTCAGCGGCTAGCTGGATGGGTCAGCGGAGTCCGCGATGACAGACACAGACATGAGGTTTCACGAAATAGACACAACTATGGTCGAAAATGAAATAAGCCCTCAAGTGCTTGATGTGTCCAGATTTCCACGTGTGAGCACATTTTGCAAGATAATCAAACGAAATGGATGAACGAAAGCAAACAATTAAGGGTGAATGCAGTACAACAGTCTTCAGAATTTTGAGATCGCAGGCGGCAACGAACCTTTTCACGTCCCAAATGTCAAATCCTAAAACAGAATACATCGCGATCTTTTGATCAGGCATGATTTTTTTAAAATGGGGAGGTGGTTGACTTGTTTCAGATCCTGGCTCACAACTGTAGAACAAAGATCGATGTTTAGTGCACTCTCTCAACATTTGCAGCAACACCAGTTGCGTACTGTATCGCTTCCATCTATTGGGTCTTATTTTTCTAAAGTATCATCGCGAAAGCACCAATGTGTGATGCATCTCTAATGACCACACCATCCAAGATTCGCACTCATCAGTCTTGGTCTCACACAAAAGTGAAGAGCTGCCGGACTCCTTTTAGTGCAGAGCCTCATTTCTTGGTGGTTTCGAGTTCGTTGCGATCCAGAAAGAGGGAAACCATGCTCTCTATTTTTCAGAAGGCCGCTGAACGAACTGATATGCCTCGTGCTTGTTCTTCACAAGCATGAATGGGAATGGGAGGTTATTGCCTGAGGATGACTACTCATGTCTGAGAAATGTTTCGTCGAAGGATTCTGTTTTGTTTCGTTGAGTGTACAAAACATTTCACTGAAAAACCCAAGACTTCATTGGTGATTCGTATCACTGAGTGGGAACTAGTGGACTCAATCAAACAAATATTCAAATATCCAAGAGCTCTAGGTTTCATGAGTTGGACGTCGTTTCAATGATACAGCGCCTCGTATTCGAGCAACATTCAAGCGACATGAACACATATTTGTTTTCTTCTAACTTCTTGCTGTCTAAACTTTGGCGAGTACTTAGCGTCCACATCACCTAGTCACAGGGGGTTTTACATGTTCTCCTGCGAGCCCAAGCTTCAGTATATTAGCGATTTCGAAAACAGAGCCAGCAACTTGGCTTCAACGCAGCGAATGTCACTACAGCAGTAGAGCTTCGAGGCCCGGCAATTCAGCCACAACATGAAATTCGTTGTAAAGGAGTGTCTTGTGTGTGTGAATGAGGGAAGGGGGCAGCAACAACTCCCAAAGGTTCAGGACGTCTGATCGAAATGGCTTAAGATAATTTCCGCAGAAACAAAAACGCTCATTCAAGAGGACGAGTGTCGCGTCAACGACACGGGCCGAATAAATGGACGACAGGAGCGGCCTCATGGATGCTGGGAGAGCATGCGTTGGAAGCAGTGAAATGAGTATCATCTCCAAAATGAAGTCGGATCTAATGTCACAAACCAACCTCAAAGCACCCTCCACAGCGTCCTCCCGGGCTCTCTACTTATTATAACAGGGTATTACATTTCAACACATTTTATTCCTACAGTGCACGCCAAACTTTTAAGGACGTCTCTTTTTTTCACGAAAATGTAGATTTTCCCCTCAATTTTTACTCTCCGGCGCTGAAATCTTCAGATATGATAGAAAACATGTGGAATGTTCGCATGGCGAAAGCACGACTTCATTTGACCACTTGGTAACCACGTCTTGAAAACTATAAATTTAAAGAGTGCGTCATGAACATAAAAACAGGTGAAAACAGCGTACATGAGGGGTCAAGGCTTGATTACAGCGCCAAAAGGCTCGGTTGGGGGCTCAATGGCTGTGGCAACTTATTCACATTGTTGTTTTCATATTGGGGGCGCAACAACAATGGCGAAAGCCCCGGAGTTGTCGAAGCTCCAGCAAGGCAAAATTTTGGCGTACACAAGCGTGAAGATGGCTGTTCTTGCCATCGCGAAAGCTGTCGGACGCTCCAAGAGCGCCGCGCATGCCGTTCTGGAGGGTCCAGACGGCTATGGAACGAAGAAGAGCCCAGGAAGACCTCGCCAACTGAAGATCCACGACAGTACCCGTCTGAGACGGCACGCTGCCACAGGTAAGTACACAGCAAACGAGCTGCAGAAAGAGCTGTGTATTGATGCCAGCGTACGCACCGTGCAGCGGGAGCTTCAGCGCTGCAAATACCTAGCGTATGAGAAGGCAAACAAGTCGCCTTGTATGACCGAGCGTCACATGAAGCTTCGCGTGGAGTGGTGAAGCGCCGGCTACGCAATCGAACCGACTGGAGCCGCGTCGTGTTCTCCGATGAGAAAAAGTTCAATCTGGACGGGCCAGATGGTAGCAAGTACTACTGGCACGACTTGCGCAACGACAAGAAAATCACGTGGAGCCGTCATTCTGGTGGTTGATCCGTGATGGTGTGAGGTGGGATGTCGGCGCTCGGCAAGACTCGACTTGCTTTTCTCGAGGGGAACCAAGGCGCCTTCAACTACCAACAGACGCTCACGGTGTATCTCTCCGAGCTCACGGACGGCGTTCATGACGGTGACTACGTTTTCCAGCACAACAACGCAAGCATTCATCGAGTTTGAGCTACAAAGGACTTTCTCGCCGACCGCAACATCCCCACCATGGACTAGCCAGCAATCTCACCAGATCTAAACTCCGTCGAAAACTTGTGGGGCATCGTGGCGCGCCGTGTCTACAAGAACGCACGCCGATATTCGTCTGTAGGCGAACTCAAAGCGGCGATTTCAGCTGTGTGGGATGAAATTTCGGTTAACCTCCTTGTGAAGCTGTCCAACTCGATGTTTGACAGATGCATTGCGGTTGTGAGAAGCAAAGACAAGAAGATCGCGTATTAGCAGTCATTGAGCCCCCAATCGAGCCTTTTGGTGCTGTAATCAAGCCTTGAACGCCCCTCATGTGCTCTGTTTTCACCTGTCCTTATGTTTATGACGCGCTCTTTAACTTTATATTTTCCAAGACATGGTCACTAAGTGGTCAAATGAAGTCGTGCTTTCATCATAAGAACGTCCCACATGTTTCCTATCATATACGAAGATTTCAGCGCCGGAGAGTAAGAATTGAGGAGAAAATCTACATTTTCATTAAAAAAAGACGTCCTTAACATTTTGGCGCTCACTGTAAGGTGGCAAATGGATGAAATGGACAACATAGGAGGATTACCCTGTTAAGACCGGTTTCAAATGAGATTAGGACAAGTTGAAAGTTGTCCTGATCAAGTTGTCCTGATGTTATTATATTTCCTCTTCTAATTAAA